>CM050522.1:85815872-85976746 GCA_027563665.1 Antrozous pallidus
CTGGGCACACAGAGAGATGAGCATGCATGGTGCACAAGGGGTCAACTCACATGGGCTACATGTGGGTGAGGAAGTGCACAGGCCCCAGACCAGACTCTAGCAGCAGTCTTGACCACTCCACCCTCACCACGCAGATCCCACAGCAATGTGCCCAACCCTAAGGGGGGACCAAAAGGGGACCCTCTGCAAGCAGACACTCCCACATCTACAGAAGCACCCCACTTGCTGAAGACGGAGGGGCTGCCTATGGTGAACCAGCTCAGACAGAGGGTCCAGCAGAGCCTCGAGGCAGGAGGGCGCTCACCCGGAAGGTGGGGTAGAAGTGGATGTCGTAGGCCTGGCACAGCTCGTGGTTACTTTTCTCCGCACAGTCCAGGGCAGCAACTCGGATGGCGGTGGCCCAGTCTGAAAAGCAGAGGCGAGACCTTCAGTGTGAGAGAGAAGCATGGACTGATTGCCTTCTGTTGTGCTCGACTGGGATGGACCCAGCCACTTTTTGTTATACAGGACGACACTCCAAACCACTGCGCCACCCGGCCAGGCTGACGTTTTTATTAAGGAAACTCCCAACATCTGAATGAAATAGAGAAAACAATGCAGCCACCTGTGCCTCTCTGTCAGTGCCAATGATGATCAGGTGCTGGAACCTTGTCCATCCAAAAGCCCCCCACTTCCAGAACTGTACCTGGCACTTCTAAAGGACAGGGCTCTGCATCCCCCGTCTGCCACTGAGTCATCATGGGGAGTCATGACACGCTCCCCTAGCAGCAAGCATCCAGCAATGCACAGCTCCTAACCGTCTCATCTTTGCTTAAACTGTTATTTGAACTAGGTCTGAACGAGAATGTTGTTGGAACTGCAGACGTGTGCTGTCTCCTGTCCCCACTTGTTCTGCTCGTGGGATGTGGGTCCTCTGCTTGCAGCCTCCCGGCCAGCTGGCCCCCCACCTCCAATGGCGTCTGAGCTCCCACCAGCAAGCAATGACCCTGGCTGCCTCACTACAAACTGACCACCTATATGCATGAGTTCCCAAGGCTGCAGCCAGATGGGTGCCTTAGTCCTTCCATCTCCCTTGCAGGCAGAAGCTTCCGTGCAGTGGACTCTATGCTCCCAGCGCCCTGCGGCCGGTTTCAAAGGAACGGTCCCACATCCTCCAAAGGCTACTCGTGCAGTGCTCCCTGTACAAAGTCTTTCCCTGCCTCTAGGATGTTAAGATTGATTGCACCGCCCATGACCCTTCTTGGACCTCCCTGGTTCCCTACCTGCGGACACCGGAGGAAGCAGGACCAGAACCAGGGCGGCCACTGCAGAGACAAGTGCAAGGCACACAGTGGGCGCCAGGTGAGTCCCGCCACCTTCTCCCGCAGCTGTGACTTCTGTGCAGGTCTCACAACCAACTGTCACTGAGAGGCAGACGCTGCCCCGTGTGCCCCATCTAATAGGAATGTGATTACAAGCAGGTGAGTTCCCTGAGCTTTTACATGACCTAAAACTACAGAGATTACGTTAAAAACACGCCCGAGGAGAGAAAATGCTGACCCCATCCCTAAATCCTACACAAGTATGGAAGCCTGCATATAACACCTATTACTGAATGCTATTTTCACCCAATATTCCCCCTTTGCTTGAACAGGCACACCTTTTTCCATCTGTAATTATAAAAAATTAACCAACATTAATAAACACAACGTGTCAAGTAACAAGAACATCTAAGGTATGCTTTCCACAACTAATGACGGAACATTCAAGCCTCAAAGACCACGCTGCCTGGGTGGGAGAAAAGTGCCAGCCCTCCTGAACTGCAGGTCACCCCTCGGGGGCTCGGTCACAACCAGAGGAGAAGGTAATGCTCATGCAGACAGCAGAGGTGGCCACGCTGAGCAACGCCACGCCTCCTCTCCTCTCGGATGCCGCCTGCCCAGGCCTGCCCTCTCACTGGTGTCACAAAGCGTCCATGAGGTCCCGGCTCACAACACGGGGCCTCAATGTTAGTTGGGAATTTCCACGACACACTTTCACTGCTGCCCAGAGAGTGTGTAAGGAAAGGAAAGCGCCCAACACTGCACACACAATACAGTCACAAGAAATGTCAGGTGGCCCAGAGCAGAAAGACGGCGGACACTCGGTGCTCACAGGTGTCCACGCTCAGCACCCGCACAGCGGGACTGGCCCTACCTTGTGATTCTCAGCTAGTTCTTGGTGTGTCGCTTAAGAAAGGAAGGTGAAATCTGCTCCCACAGGGTGTGTGTGGGACTATGCCACAGGCCTGTGTGCATTTGCCCACTCTCTCCGTTCTCTAAGTTCTACCCTCACAGCGTTTCCAGAGCAGAGACTCGATGTGCTCAAGTGTCCCAAGGCTGGGGGGAACGCTGCCAGACGAACTCTGACCATGGCCAGCTGGGTGGTGACGGTGCTGCAGGAACCCTCTGGAGTCTGACAGCACATGCCTGGTAGGATGGGCTGTCAGCCCTGCGTTCATCGTCATCCCCCTAATGTAGATGCTGGGTGCAGAAGAGCCTGGTTCAGAACGGGAGGCTCCAGCACTGGCCCCCACAGGCCTAGGCAGCGCCTACCCCCCCCCCTACTCTGGCCACCGAACATCCTATGCGTGCACCCACCTGTTCCCTAATGTGAACACTGAACCTACCTCTGGCCTCCGAGATCCTGGAGAACCTCGGCAGGATCATCACAGAGACCTTCTCCCTCATCAAGTGCCGGGAGTCAGGGCTTTGGAGGGTGGCTGACCCTCTCATAGGAATCCTGTCCTCTCCCCCTGTGCCTCACTACTTGCCATCTCCATCGGCTGTCCCGGGCATCCCTCCCAAAATGCAACCCAGAGACTCCTGATCATCTGCTTCTGCAACTTGCCCCCAGAAGTGGGGACCCAGCTGCCTTTCCGTGGTGGGGGCAGCAGAGGCCCCTTTGCAGGGAAGGTGGGGGCCACACAGACCACAGACACCAGCCTAGTTTCCAGCCTCCAGCTCCTGGGCCTCCCAGCGTGCAGGAGGCAGACCCCTCTTTGATGCAGGCACTGGGCTGGAGGCTTAAAAATGAAAACCTCGTTTTCCACAGGAATGTAACCAAGTGCTTATTCCACCTCCACAGCTCTCCAGGAGCACACCTGACAAGTACAATCCTGGGTAAACGTGCCAGCACGGGGTTCCATACAGAGCCCATCCCACACCCCGCTTCAGGGCATGGTGTCTGAAAGCAAAGACCTGAGTGCAGGGGCACTTGGGACACGGTCGTGAATGCCCACAGAGAAGACATCGATCTCGCTGGAGCACATCAGCAGGGACAGAACGGTGGGGGACTGTGGCCCACCTGGCTTCTAGGACCCCTGAGAATCCACAAGTCCGCCTATAACCGCCACTCCACATACATACATCCCCTGGAGCCGGCTGCCATCCGGGGGAGGGGCACGCCGACCCTTACAGGCCTTTGTCTGTCTTTGAAAGAAGGCCGTCTGTGGGAGGCCACCAAACACAGACAGGGAAGATTTCAGTTACTGTCCCTGCAAGTCTCAGGGGCAGATGGGCAGCATTCAGGGAACACAAAAGAGACACTCTGTTCCAAAATAAAATGCAAGCCATTTCAAAGGGCTGCTTCAGTGTTATCTGCCCCATTCAACTGGTCTCCTCCCCTCCTCCTGCCCACCTGCCTGTCTGGGTCCCACCAAACAACAGAGACACCACTATGACCCGAAAACACAGCGTCTGATTTCAGCTTCCCCAGTGACATGGTGCCAGCGGAGGCTCCGAGGCTGCCACCAGGGGCATCACCAACAGTGGCCATAGCCTTTTTTTTTTTTTAGGATCAGGAGCTTAAAAAAAAAATGTGCGTGAAACAATCACACCTCCAGATACAGTAGACTAAAACTTATTTCACATTTACGTGCCCAATAACCATACGGCTTAACCTACCAGGATTAAACTTTTTACTATTACTTGTCCAGTTCTAAGGAAAAGGTCTGTGGAAGTCTATTGCGGCCGCGTATCAGTGGGTCTGGATGAAGACAGGATAGTGTGGGAGCCTCTAAGGTTTAAAGGACTTGTTTCCAAGCCACAGCACCCTGTTCTGGCTTCTCCACCCTCGTTCAGTCAGGTTGGCTTGGGGGTTCCCAATCCCACGGTCCAGCCACGGGAAAGCAATTCTCCCATCTGGTGCAGGCCCTTCCTGGCTGAGCAAAGGTCTTTTCAGATAAACTCCAAGTTCAAACCACACACGGACAGGTGGGAATTCAGCCCCGGTGACCCAGAAGCTGTGTGTGCAGAGTGCAGGCATGTCTGAGCCTCACCGAGCCCAAGGCCCAGTGAGGTTCAACTCAGGCTGTATGGGGTCCCAGCCAGCGGGCACTCCAGACCTGAAGTGACACAACGTACGAGATGGGAAGAGCTTTCCTGAACAATTCCACACGTCTTCAGAACCGAGGCGTGACCAGCAGCACTTACAACGTGTCTTTGTCCATGTGCAGTTATAATGAAGCTGTGTCTCACAGGGGCACCTGGGTCCACAATTGGAAGAGGCCCCCCCCCCACTGCCTGCTCTAGCCTCCCCTGCAGCCTCGGAGACCATCCACGTCTAGGGGAGCTCCCTAAGCCCCCCTGGGCTCTCCACCCCACCACTCCTGCAGGTGATTCCCGCTGTCACCAGCACCTCATCCTCCCAGGCCCATTCCTTCTTCCGGAGAACAGACACTGGTGCCCAGCTCACCACCAAGAAGGCTACAGCCTTGCCACACGGAAGGCAAGTCCAGGTGATGGAGAGCTCAGAGGGGGGCAGGGCTCAGGGCCCCCTCCACCCTGCCCTCTGCAGAATCAGAGTGAGCCATTTGGCTCTGGAAACTAGCCTGTCACCGAACTGTGCGACCACTAGTGGGGGACTCAGTCTCATGATGGGACAGGGAAGACAAGGTGTGTACAGTCTCTCCTCCACCATTCCAGGGCCCATTGCGGCAAACCTGTCTGGCTTCCCTGAGGCGAGAACAGATACCAAGGACGTGGTGCCCAGTCTCCATAGAGACATTTCAGAGGCTCCTGGGTGTGGGCTGCCCAGACACAGATGTGTCTCACTCTTCAGGGAGGAGTGGACAAGCAGGGCTAAACCACAGCTCCAGGATAAAGGGTTTGCAGGAACAGTGGGACTTTGTGTAGTGAGTCCTTAGAAGTGACAGCCTGAGCCAGATGTACACAATTGCCAAGTGACACTGGCTACTCCTAACAGCAGACCTTTCGTTTGTCAAGTCACCTTCTTTTTTTCTGAGTACATTAATGGAAGCAGGGGGCAGTGCAAGAAGGACGTGCTTAGGAGAGAAACTGGGAAGTCAGACAAAAGGGGCCTTGGGGACGGGGTCAGGGGGAATGCGCTGCCACTGCCCACTGCTCTCCTGGCTACAGTCCCATTGGGGTCCCTTAGACTTTAGCATGTGCACGTCTGAGGGAAGAAAGGCTTGGGCATGCTTCCGGGAGGGGGAGCTCAAGCCACCATCTCAGAAGAAAAAACATTTATTTTCAAAATCTCTGAAGAGCTCAAGTTCAGTACATTCTAGGAAAACAAAGGTCCTAGCTGGGCCCAGAGGCCATGCCCAGCGGGGAGGAGCCCTCCTGCCCCTCCGGGCCTTGTGCTCTTCTAAGCAAAATGAGGGGGCAGTGAGGAGGCAATGGTGAGAGGACAGCCGGGAGCAGATGCTCATCTAGCTCAGCACCCACCTGCCACCCTAGGGCAGTGGTCGGCAAACTCATTAGTCAACAGAGCCAAATATCAACAGTATGATTGAAATTTCTTTTGAGAGCCGAAAACCGACTTCTGCGCATGGGCCACGAAGTTTCAATAGCACTGTACGTGCGCGCCCACACGTGGTATTTTTTGGAAGAGCCACACTCAAGGGGCCAAAGAGCTGGGTTTGCCGACCACTGCCCTACGGCACTCAACCAGGGAGCAGAGCCTGTACCACAACCACCCACTTTCTAGGAGCCACATCGGAGCAGAGACTAGGAGGAGGGCGGTGGGTGGGGAAAACTGCTGGACACTTGAGTTCAAGGTGTGGGTACCCGGGGAGGCTGGCCAGACAGCCCCATCCAGTGACTGATCGGGACCAGAGTGGTGACAACTGTGTGACTCCACTTAGACTTGCTGATGAGAAAACCAGACATACGTAATACTTTCAACAGTAAAGACTAAAAAAAGACAGAAAACCACAGGCCCCAGGTGGCTCACTTATGCTGGAAGCCCATCATACCAAACCTTACTCCCAATAGCGCAGTGCAGCCCTCGCAGGGTGCAGCTTTAATCGTCTGCCCCTCTTGACCACACCTGGAGGTCATCTGCCCGAGAGACCTCTGCCTTCCCCTAGGGAAGGTGTCCTTGCCGAAATGACCCACTCTTAACTTCTGCCTATGAAACCCTCATTTTGTATACCCCTCGGAGACCTCCTAGTTCCCAAATGGGGTGCTCCAGTCCATGAGGCACTTCTTAAAGCCAATTAGATCTTCACATTTCCTGCGTGGAACTTATGTTAACAGACTGGCTGGAGGGACGCCAGGGAGCACAGCACGGGAGCAGAGATTGAGGACTTCTTCCCCACACATCCCCAATGCTGAAATGAGGTGCAAAGGTGCCTGGGCTGATCAGTCACATGGGGACACAGGGTTAGAGTTAACGACTCCTTTGCTGAGCCACTGGAGGGCGGTGTTACCCATGAGGGGAGACACTGCCACATTCCCGGTCTCCTTGGCCACAGGCCCTTCCTTGCCGCACGTCCCTGGGAACGTGACCCTCTGACTCGGGCTTATGCTGACAGATGCTGGGCCTCACGCTGAGCATCTGACCCACAGGCCTGGGCTGGGCTGACAACATGCATCCCTATCAAGTCCCCAAGGGGACCTTCAGTCAGAGCTGGCAGCTTGGCTCTTGGGACCCTCTGCCTAGGTCCCCACAGACCCTCCTTTCTCGCCCTGCCCTGCCTCCGTGGCCTGTGCATCCCAGCTGTCTTTAATTTTTAGCCGTAGCCGTATCTGCCGCCCGTCTTCGGCCTTGTTTTTCCGGCCTGGACTTGTGTCCAATCCTTTTAAGATAGCTCTATTTGGGTAATAGTTAAGTTAATCACCCCACTCGCCACTCGGTATGTTTCACTTTCAGAAGTAATCCTCCCAGGGACAATTTTCAAGGCTCCTTACCTGCTGGTTCAACAAAGGAGTAGTTTGCAATATTTTAATAATAAGTTTACGATTTTTGTACTCCAGAAAATAAACTGAACCAAAATAAAAACATGTAAAAATAGGTGATAAATGTCTTACCAGAGCTACCTGCATTTTAATTGATATATCTGTTTCTGTAACCAAATAACAAATGAAAACTTAAAAACTCTCTACTTTATTGAAATGCTTGTTTGTTCTCAAAGAAAAGACTTAAAAAACAAACCCTGTTAAGGAACTCTGCCTCAGCTGTGACCAGTGCAGAACACGAGGGACTTAAAACAGATCAAAGAACAAATCCTTTAGAACTAAAAGGTCCCAACACCCTGCGTTAGGAGGAGAAAGCACCTGAAAGACCACCATTCATATTCTGCACAAAGACCCTGTGGAGGCTTTTGTCGAGTTTCTTTGTGAATCGCTTCAGACCTGAGAACATCACAGCAGCGAGGGTAAGAAGGAAGCACACCCCCTGGAACAGAATGGCAGGTGAGCGCGACACCTGGGGGGCCCGGCCCACCTCGGAGCACTTTTCAATCCTCTCAACGCGGGGCCAGCTCAGCTGCGGGAAGGAGGCTGCACCCCCACCACGCGCCATCCGGGCAGATGAGGAACTCGGGGTATAAAGATCACAGAGCGGAACCTTCAACCACAGACGCGGGGATGGTGCCCGAGGCTGTGGGTCTGTGAATAAGGAACCTCCCCGTGAAAGGCTGGGAAGGTCTTTCCCTGCGTCCACATCAGTGTTTGGGTGCCCAAGTTGGGGGCTCACTTTGAGTATCCATTGTGGGCAGCGCCCCAAATCAGGAGGATGAAGCAGCATTTAAAGGGAAAGCGGCTGGGGGCCGACCTGCGGACCCTCAAAGAACGGGGATCCTCGGCTGTGAGGCAGAGCCTGAGGGGTTGAGTCAGGAAACAGAGGACCAAGGCCTGGGGGTCGAGGAAGCGCTCGGACCCCAAACCAGGTGCTAGGAGCTGGGAGACACCGGAAACCGCCTGTCCGCACCTGCGGGGTGAGGGCTGGGGAGAAGGTCCTGTCTTCCTCGCAGTAAGGGTCCTACGGGTCCCCGGGGGACCGCACGCACAGGCCCGTGGGGAAGGGTTGGGGCGGCCGCCGCGAGCACCCCGGCCGCAGGGGCCGGGCCGGCCGGCGTCGGGCCGAACCGGCGGGCCTCACCTCGCACGTCCCCGGCCAGAGCTCGCCAGGTGGGCGCGTAGCCGATGCAGTGGCCGCACCACGACGAGTAGAACTGCACCAGCCATGCGGCCGAGCTGTTGGCCGTGGCCGCGCGCACGCTGCCGCTGTCCAGCACCCACACGGCGTCCTCGCCCGCGCGGTACAGCGCCGCGCCGCCCGGGCCCGGCCTCGCCGCCGCCGCCGCCAGCAGTACGAGCAGCGGGGGCAGCCGCGCGGGCCGCACCGAGGATGGGCGCCGGGCTCGGGCCGCCGTCCCTGCCGGGGATCCCGAGCGGCGCGTCCCGGCCGCCGCCCCGGCCGCCGCCATGTTTGAAGTGCCTCGGCGCGCCTGACCTTTCACCCCGGCAACCGCCGTCACGTGAGCAAGGCCTGCCTCCGAACACCAGGCCACGCCTTAAGCCCCGCCCCAGGCGCCCCTTCAGGCCACGCCCCACACTCCCTGGCTTCCTCCGCTGGGGTAGAGTCGCCAGATTTAGCAAATGAAAATTCAGGACGCCCACTTTTGTGAACTTTTAAAAAATATTTATTTAAAAATATTTATTTTTAAAAATGCTTTTTACTTTTTAAATATATTTTTTTGATTCCAGGCATTGAGATAGAAACATCAATGATGAAAATCATTGATTGGCTTCCTCCGGCATGCCCCCTTCTAAGGATTGAGCCGGCACCCCTGGCAGTGCCTTGATGGAGGATAGAACTGTGATGTCCTGGTTCATAGTGTTAACATAAAAACGGTCAAACCTGTAAAGAGTTTTTGTGAGTTTATTTGAGCCAAACTGTTGACAATTGCGGGGCAGCAGAATCTCAATGTGTTGGGATGATGCTCCAGAGAATGGCAGTTTTTCACTGTTTTATACATTACAATCAAAGGAGGAGCGGTAAGTGGGTCACTTGAAATCCATTGGTGATAGATTAGGGAGGTAGGAGAAAGCAAAGTTGGGGGAAAACTCGGGTTGGATAAAGAGTAAAAGGATAGGCACATACTTCTTTTACCCTGGTGAGTGCAGGATAGTTTACAATCAACAATCAACCTGGTAACAATAACAATGAAGAAATTTATGGTCTTTATCCTGGCCTTTTGGTTTTGCCCTTGAGGGGTCTGGAAAAAGGGAAGTTACAAGTTACCCTGACATTTCACTGGCATGTAAAAAACAAACATAGATGCAAAAAACAAACAAACAAACAAAAAAAGACTACGATAGGCTCAGTTAAGGTCAAGATTGACCTTTGTCAGGGAAAATATTGGTCTAGGACGGGACTACCCACTATATACTGCTTCTAGTTAAAGTGTTAATTTCAGACCACCCTTTGTGGTTACTTTAGGTGTCTGAGTTTGTAGAACTGCCATGCAGGCCTCCCCTGAGCTAGCAGGTTAGCATGTGGCCTTTTTTTCACCCACAATAGGTTGACGCACAACCACTGAACAACACTAGCCAGGCTAATTATGTGATTTTTAGATAAGAGCGCACCACTTTAAGTCACTGGTAACTGGGCATCCTGTGTTTTATCTGGTGGCCCTACCTGAGCTTTAGAGGGTCTGCCACCCTGACCTTGACATTTAAATAGAGAATCTAACTCTTAGAATGCCTTTATTCACTCATGTTTACTGGGCTTCTGCTCCCTGCCAAGCCCTGGAGACAAAGGTGTGCATTCCAGGTGAGATGGAGATAAGTGCTATAAAAAGCAGTAAAGCAGGCAGGGGTGGGGGAATGGCCTCTCAGAGGAGGTAGAAAAAGAGGTCAGCAGTCCAGGCAGAGGAACTGAATGTGCAAAGGCCCTGAGATATGAACATTAGAAGGGTAGCAAGGAGGCCAGCATGGCTGGAGCAGAAGGAGCCAGGGGGAGGAGAGAGAATTGGGGAAGCAGCTGAGGCAGGACCACTCTGAAGCTCCCTAGGCAGATGTTGGATTAAGGCCTTGACTCTGAGTTTGATGATGCTCATGGGAGGGTGTTGAACTGGAAGGTAGTTCTGGCTGCCCTGTGAGAACAAGAGGGGCATCAGGAGACCTGTGAGGGCCATCACAGCCCTCCAAGAGGTGGGGTGCGGTGCTGGTGAGGAGGGTCAGACTTTGGGGGTGTTTGGAAGGTAGGACATGTAATGAATCAAGTTAGGATTGTGAGACAAAGGGTCACATCGCCCGCAGGACTTTTGGCCGGTTGGTCTTGGCTGAGATGAAAGATGGTGGGGGAGGGGAAGGTGAGAGAGCAATTTTGGGGATCAGAGTGGAAATCCAAGAGTTTGTTTTGGATCGCTGAATTTGTGAGGCCTTTTACATCCGAGGGAAGTGCCAGGCCACAGGTTGACAATGAGTCTAGAGCTCAGAGGGTATTGGTAAGTTGGGCTGGTTGGGGTCCCCACACACAGGGAGCCCTGGGACAGGGACAGGTTGCCAGGTGTGTGTGTGTGAGAGAGAAACAGAGAGAGATCGAGATCTTGTCCTGTCTCTAAGCCTGTGGTCAGATTTTGCAAACACCCCTGGCCTTTTCCCAGCTGTGCTATAAAAAGCAGTAAAGCAGGCAGGGGTGGGGGAATGGCCTCTATGAAATACCTTTGGGGCTCCAAGTCCCAGGTCATGTGACCATCTTATAAGGTGCTTTCATTTCTCATCTGCAGGGCCCTCACAGCCTCTCGCATAAACCCATTAAAGGCCACAGCTGCTTCCAGGGGGTGTGCCACACAAACTTGGCATCCACCTAACTGGTGACTTCCTGTGTCCAGGGGTCTGGCTCCCTGAGTGTGCTGGCCTCCCGCAGGGAGCCAAGTCCCTGTGGGGCAGGTCCTGCAGCAGCGGGGGACAGGAAGGGGCCTTTGCTGAGGGCAAAGCACTTATGCCAAGGAGTTTGGTGTTTGATGGTACAGTGTGGGCAGGTTAGACCGAGGACCACATGGACAGATGTGGTACTTGTGGATATTGTTCTGGGATCTCAGAGCTGCCTGGGAGCCCATGTGGACCAGGACAGACTGGCTGAGCCTGGTTTTGTTTGGACACCTGCCAGACAGCCTGTCCCCCGCTGCTGCAGGACCTGCCCCACAGGGACTTGGCTCCCTGCGGGAGGCCAGCACACTCAGGGAGCCAGACCCCTGGACACAGGAAGTCACCAGTTAAGTGGATGCCAAGTGTGTGTGGCACACCCCCTGGAAGCAGCTGTGGCCTTCACTGGGTTTATGCGAGAGGCTGTGAGGGCCCTGCAGATGAGAAATGAAAGCACCTTATAAGCTGGTCACATGACCTGGGACTTGGAACCCCGAAGGTATTTCGTAGAGGAGGGACGGTTATGGGGAGAAGCTGAAAGAGACTGATGACAGGAAAATTAAATGTGGGGTTTAATGGAGAAATAATCATTTTCTATGAAAGATAATGACTCCTCTGGAGGCAGGTGTCAAGATTTATTGGCCTAAGAGGTTCCTGGGGAGCACAGCCAGGCAAGCACACTGAGGCCTGGACGGGAGTGATCCTGATAGTGAAGGCTCAATACATCGGATCCCACGCCCTCTATCCATACATCACGTGGGCCAGGATTGAACCGTCTCCCACCTCCGGGAACACAGTCCTCCAGCCAGTCATGTTACTGCCGCTTCCCCAGACCCCACTGTCCTTGGAAGAGGTCAGAGTTCTCACAAGTCCCCTCGAGCAGCCCCCCTCAAGGGCACGGGCCACAGGCTGAGAGATGATGGTGGGGCTGCGGGCCACGCGGGAAGGTCACCACAGGGGCCCTGGTTCCAGCAGTGAGCACGGCCACGGCCATGACAATGGCCACCAGACAGGAGACTGTGGGACTAAAGGCAGACTTGCAGGGCGTCCATGGGGGAGATTTATTGCTGTGCCAAATACATGTGTATAAAATACATAATTCCTCTCACACGGCCTCATAAATCCAAAAGGGTCAGCCACACATAGAAAAAAAAATTACAGACTAATTTGTTCAGAAAACTAGAAGGGAATCAATAAAAAAAACTGTAGCTCAAACTCTGGTTTGGAATTGTGTGCGTAGAGAAGGAACACATCTCCCCTGGACCTAAACGTCTCCTTTGAGGTGGCTCCAGGGTAGGCCTGGGACGGCCGGTACATGCCGACATGGATGGTCGGAGGTGGTGCCTTCATTTGTGGGGTAGCATAGGACCAGGGTCAGCCTGGGCCTGAGCGGCCAGCCCAGGGTTGGGGGGAAGGGCCCTCCAGTGCTCTCAGGGGTCTCGGGCCCCTACCCAGACCTGCAGGTGGGGGCACAGGCAGTACCTCAGGTTTTGCCAGGCTAGCTATGGATGGATGAATAATGGATAGGTGATGGATAACACATAGATGACTGATTGGTGGATAAATGACAGAGGCTAGATAATAGCTGATAAATGATGGATGGTACAGATGAATTCCCTGGAGCACTAGCTTAGAGGTGCCCTCTCTGGAGGGAATACTGGCCAGCATTTTGGCTGTCCTGGGGAAGATGGGACTCAGCCTCACTGTGGCCCAGATGCAAGGTTCTGGGACCGGCAGACAGGACATAGTGTCTGGCGTTGTTGTCTGAATTGGCGTGAGGGTCCTGTGGCTTCCTCAGGATGGGCTATGGCAAGAGCACTGCTCTAGGTGAGGGGCGGGTGGCAGGGTGTCTTGTGTGGTGGCTCCTATGGGGAGGGGTCGCTGCCGCAGTGGCCTGTCCCGCAGGTCCGTGAAGGCAGCAGCTCTGGGGCTGTTCTTGTGTCCACTGCTGAGCCCCGCCCCTGAGGCCTCTGAGCGGGATCCTCCTTCCAGCACTTCTGCTCTGACTTCCTTCCCCACAGGACCCCCGGTCAGCACGGGTTTCCTATGCGGAACCACCGACACTTTGACAAGGGTCCACAGGGGCCATGGAGAGCACCTTGGTAAAGGACACCCCAGGAAATGGGCCCTCATTCCCTCTAGGATGAGCCTGGGGACAGTCAGGGAAGCCTTGAACCCCACTTCCCCAGGGTTGCTAGGTCGAGCACACCAAGTCATCCAGCCACAGTGACTGCTGGATGTGGTGAAGGCCCTGGCGGGAGGTGGGCCCTGCAGGTGCCAGGCAGCCCTGCCCCCACCGTCAGCAGTGTTGGCAGCCCCTCAGCCACAGGAGCCCTGGCCTCAGAAGTCTCGCTGGCACAAACTCTCCACTGATTTTTCTGGAGGCCTCAGCCCCATGCTTCTCCCCAAGCCTCTCTTCTCTTGGTCTTCGCTGATGGCCAGTCCTGGCACGTTGGTCACCCCAGCCAGGTTATGTGTTTGTGCCCAGGACCTGCTCCCCTCCTAGCTCCTTAGGATAGTTCTCCCCCAAGTCCAGGACCTTCCTTGGCCGGCCTGACACCCCACAGCCTTCTAGCTCCCGTCTCTCTATCTCTCTGGTCTGGGCCGTCTTTGAGAGCCCATGGAAGCGCTGGGCCTGGTGCCCAAACACGCACACAGAGCCACGTTCCAGCTGGTCAAGCAGCCAATGTCCAGTCTCAGGCCCACATCCAATGACCATCCAGATGCCGGCCTATGCTGGGAGTCTAGGCTTCCTGAGGCTCTAGCACACCCACACGCACATGCACATGCACATGCACACACACACGCACATGCAAGCACAGACACACGTGATCACACACAATCACACAATGATTCACGGATGTCTTTGTAGGACGCCTACTCTCTCCTGGGGCCTGTCTTTGCAGGACTGCCCAGCGGCCGCCCCGTGAGGCCTGGGACACAGCCAGCACCTGCCAGCTCTCCTGTCCCTGGGCCGCCTGGTGGGGCCAGCTTCGAGAGTATGGCCAGCGAGTCGCACAGGATCCTTCTGCTGAGCTGGGTGGAGACCAGATCCACCACTTCTGCCCTGTCCCCACCGGGGTCCATGCAGGGGCCCCCATCCAAGGTGGGAGCTGAGTCCCCTTGCCAGGGGCCAGCCAGCCCTGTGTGGCCAGTCGTCAACAGTGCTGGCAGGCCCTCTCCAGCCACACAGGCCTCTCTGGAAAGTGTTGGGGGCTGCACAAACTGCTCTGGGGGCCCGTCTGGGGCATTGCCCACCCCCCAACACCAGGGGGATCTGAGCCTGCCGACAGGTTCAGGCCCTTGGCCCCCCCACAGCCTGGTTCCTCCCAGTAGAATGTGATTCACCCAGTTGGTCCCCGAGGCTCCTGCCCTGTGCACCTGCCGCCAGGCAGAGGCTGGCCTCTTGGGGCCCCAGTGACAGGGCCTCAGACAAGGAGGGTAACTCCCAGGTGCTGGTGGAAGTGTCTTCAGGTGGGGAAGAGAAGTCCTCAGAGGGAGGACTGGGGGTGGCCCTGCTGCCTGCTGGGAGGGCGGGAAGCGGAGAAGCAGCTCTGTGTGTAGAGGACGGGAGGTCGGCACTGCCATAGGACAGCACCTCATCCACTGGGGACAGGATCTCAGGCAGGACACTGCCCTCCAGAGCAGGGCTGGCCTCCCCTGGGGCAGCGGGGGCTCCACTGCCCACATGTCCAGGTGCCCGGCTCTCAGCCCTCAGGGCTGCCAGCACCCTGGGGGTTGCAGGAGGAGCCCGTGGGGGATTCCTGTCAGTCTGTGGGCTCAGGTCAGCCTCCTGAGGCCCCTCTGGGCAGTCAGTGGAGGCCTGCAGAGGCCCCACCTCTCCTCCTTGACTGACACTGGCCCCTGTGGACCCTGAGAGAAAGGGAAGGGACAGGGCTGCTTGGCTGCAGGAAGGGGGACAGGGGAGGAATGCAGTGCAGGCAGCCTCAGGGCACGGCCAGCTGGCCTTTTCTGCATCTAATTCACTAGTCAGGCTCCCACCAGTTCCAGAAGCGTCCTGGCCCCCACCAGGGCCTGGGGAGAGAAGTGCCATGCTGGGTGTCCCTCCAACTTCCAAGTCGGAGGAGCCCCCAGCTGGGAAGGGCCGCCCTGCAGCTGGCTGAGCACCCGTGCCAGGCTCCAGCGGGCTCCCCTCATCCCAGACCTCGCTGGACGCCTCCGACAGCTCCGATCCTGACCCGGGTGAGGGAACGTTGGGACGAGGCTGTGGCTGGTCCACCTGAAGGAGGCCTGGCCCTGACACAGTGGGGAAGCCCTGCAGGGGACGGGCCCCACAGGCTGCCTGTCTTCCACCCCCGTGCAGCCCCCTGGAGGCTCCAACAGAGGATTGCCCAGATGAGCCCAGGTCTGCATCCGGGGTGTCCCCGGCCTCCCAGTCTGACAAGGAGGCAGAACTATCTGAGAGCTGGACCAGAATGGCGGACACCTTCTGGAACTCCTGGAGGGAGGAGGAACAGGACCGGCCGCTCACAGAGGAGGGGGTGCAGGATCCCACTGATGACCCCGAGCATGTCCCAGGAACAGACGCTGGCGGGGAGTCCAGGGCTATGGGGGTGGGGAGCTGAGGCAGGGGGCTGCCCTGGTGCTGGGTGGGGGGTCTTGTCTCCTCAGCAGGAGCTACGGAGAGAAGAGAGGGTGGGGATGTCACCCACAGTCTCCACTCTGCCTCCCCTGCCACCCCCGCCCCCCCAGCACCAGGAGCAGCAGCAGCACACACCCCACTGGGTGGGAGCCAGTGCAGGAGACCTCAGGGGACATCCGAGCCAGTGGGTCAGAACCGGAAAGCCCCGACAGAGGCAGAAGTGTGCTATGACTCTAGCGGTGAGCTCAGCTTCACCCACCCCACAGGAAGTGAGTCACCTCTGTGTGCCCTGTCCTCAGGGGCTCGGAACCTCAGCTATTGTTAGAGACAGACTGGCTGCCTCTGCCTGTCTTGCCGTTTGAGAGTGTATGTTCCAGCAGGGAATCCACCTCCCATCTTTTGCCTGCCAATTGGGACCACGATGGGAGGGGGAGGGGGTGGCTCCCAAGTTGGCGGCGGGAGAGGCTGGCTTTGACTTAGAAGTAGCCTTGGGTGACCTTAAGTGGGAATTCGATGGTCCTGTTGAAAAGGCAGGTTACAGGAGGGGGGGGGGTGGCATCACCTGGACAGGTGGTCAGCTGGGTGGCTTCCTGCCAGGAGTGGGGGTCATGGGGGTCCGCCTGCCAACGGGTCTCTGTTCTGAAAACACATGATGGACAAGTCTCCCAGCACCCTCCCAGCCTCCTCGGGGCTCAGTGTCTCTACAAGGGGCCTTCCATTACCCAATGGGAGGCGGGAAGGTTGCCACCAAGCACAAGGCTCCCTGTCTTTTGGGGGTTCTGGCCTTAGTCCCCACTGCATCAGAGAGCTAAAGGGGATGTGCTCCCTGGAGAGGCCCCTCCTGCTGCCCCCACCACTGGCTCTGGGGCTGATTCACTGAGCAACATCCTTGTTTCAGACGTGGGAAGGCATGGGGTGGGCTGGGGGTGCCCAGCGGCCAGGCCAGTGCGTGGGGCACCAGGAGCAAGTGAGGGTCCCCGAGCGAGAACCCGAGGAGCAATGGCTTAACCACCTCCACGCCTTGGGTCTCACCCCTGCCTGAGGGAACTCCCTCTGGGTCCAGGTAGCCCCCTCAGAACCCATACCTCTGCTCCTCTGACCACTGGCCTTCCATTTCGAGGGGCTCCCTGCCAGGGCTGCTGGGACAGTGCTGGCAGGCCCTCTCCAACTCCAGCTCTGCCCCCACTCGGCTTGCGCTGCCTTCGATCACCTGCTGGAAACACATTGGAGAAACGCCACAGTCAGGGTATGGCACCCCTGCCGGCACTGGTCTGAGTTTCTCAGCTGTGGGGAGAGCATTTGTGCTCTAGTGGCCACAGGAAGGAACAAGGACCACCCACTCACACCCCAGGCACCCTCCTCCCATGGGCTCCAATGGCCCTGACAGACAGGCTACCCTGGCGAAGTCTGTCCTGTCTACTCCTTCACCTGATGGATGAGTTCATCCCCCCAAAAGCCACATGGCAGCGTCGACAAAACAAGGCCGGGCCCCACTCACGTTGGCTTCCTGGGGGCTACAGGGCCCCCCTCGGCTCCCGGAGCTCTGTGCATGGCTTTCTGTCAGAGCCCAGGTCTCTGCTGTGGATGAGGGGCTGGGGCTGGGCTGAGGGTCTCCTGCAAGGCAAAGAGACCATCAGTGCTGACGGCGGAAGCACAGGACAGAAGACACGTGTACAGGGACTCTGAGGCCACGTGAAAAAAATCCTAAAATGCAAAATAGCTGCAGCCCTTGCTTATCTGGGCTCCAGTGAGGACAGCATACGTGGCTTCTGCTCCCGAAAGTGGTTGTGGGAGAGCTGCTGATAGGAGTCCCAGAAAAGGCTTGAGAAGAAGGCGGGGCAAGGGCAGGCTCTGGCCATGCCCAGGTCAGCAGAGCAGGGACAGAGTAGGGACACGGGGCCCACAGGAGGGACTCACATCTGTCCATCACTGCCTTCCTAACCTTCCTTCCACCCTGGCCTGGAGGGTGTGGGACACCAAGACACAGAGGTCCTAGGCCCCCAGCCTCTGCCAGCAGGATCACTGTCCTGTGGTCACGGCCCTCAGTGAAGGCCAAGGCATCGTGAGTCACCCAAAAGAACCCAGGGCTACCGTGAGTCTGATGGGTGACACCCAGACACAGTGTCCTGAGCAGAGACCAGCGGCACCGGCCAGAGTGACTGTCCTCTGACTGCCGCCATCCCTCTTCCCCTGCCCCCTGCCCCCTGCCCTGCGGTTACCTTGGCCCATTTGGCTGCCGCTCTCCACCAGCCCTTCCTGGGTGTCCACCCAGCCATCGGCCATGGACATCTCCTCTCCCCAGGCTGGCCTTAGGGGCCACAGGTGGATGTCTGAAGCTGAAGTTTCTCTGGGGGCTGTCTCATCCTGCTTAGAGACAGGGCTGCAAAACAGTGCAGAGGGTGTGACTGCCTGCCCAGGCCCCACCCTCCACGGTGCCCAGCCTGGCTGCAACTCTCCACATGCAGAGCTCACAGCACATCCAGGGGCAGCTGTGGTCGGTGGCCAAGTGGCCAGTGCACAGTCAAGGAAAGACGGTCCCTGGCCCCTTCCCATCCAGAAGCCCCCAAGCACAGAGCATTGCCCCCAATGGGGTCACTGCTGGGGGGTGACAGGGCACGGGCACAATGCTGGGCATGGTGGGGGGAGATGCCCATCTGTTCCCTGACACAGAGCACATGCTCCATCAAGACCCCTGTGTGGAGAGTGACCGCTGGCATGTGGCACGGCCTTGTGTGCACGAGCTGAGCCCACTGAGCGCTGGGAGGCACCGTGGGTCAGAGACCTGGACGTCACATAGGCTGCCTGACGCACACTGATGCCAGCACAAAGTGGCCCCCGTTGCAGCCGCAAGGAGTGGCTGGCAGCCCGACTCCTGGTTTAAGGACAATGCCTACAGGCAGGCCAGCTCCAGAACATTCTGCCATTCTATGCAGGCAGCCTGGGGTTACTGACACTCCCTGTCTTCTATTCACCTGCTACAGGTGCTCCTCCCCTAGGTCCCTCTGAGTATCTCCTAGGATCACACTCACATCGGGGTGTGGACAGGGCTGGGGTCCTCTGACCCTCCTCTGCCCCCCCCCCCAGCCTTGCAAGCAAGCCTGTGGTCCATGAGGGGGGTTAGCCCAGGGATTTCAATGACCCAGGACTGGTGAGTGATGGTGACGTGCATTTAGGTCAGTCCTAGTGAGTTTTATTTGGAAAGAGCTCCCAGAGGGAGGGGAAGGCAAGCACAGGGACAGGGCTGCCCATGACGACTCACGGGGGGACTCTTGGGCTCTCGGGGCTCCTCCAGGGGCCATGGCTGGAGGGGCTACAGGACCTGAGTAGTGTTGGGGAGCATGGGGAGCCTTGTGTAGGCCCCCCTGGCTGCTGGCTTGTCTCAGAGCCCCACTTCCAGGTGGCCTTCACTTCGGGGCTGGAACCCTGGGAGAAACAACAGAGGGTGAGCCTGCAAGGACACCCCTGGTCCACCTCTTCTTCGGAAAGTGGACGGCGTGCTCACCTGAGTAGGCACCTGGCCGACCCCGTGTGCCTCCCCTCTGACCCCGTATGCCCATCCTCACAGGAGCCTGAGGCCCAGTGCTAATGTGCAGACACCAGGCCAGAGCAGGACTAAATGGGCCCACACCCTCGTCTGTGTCAGCCGCCCTGGGTGCTCCTCCTGCAGGCTGGCCGGGGGCAGGCAACACACCTGTCTGGTGGCCAGTCCACCGTGTACCTGCTAACTCACACCAGGTGCGTCATGGAGCCCAGCTTATTCCACCCTCCTGAAGCATTCCCAGCTTACAGAGAACAGCCACCCGTCCACCACGTCCGCAGCTCCAGCATTAGACTGCCGCCAGGGACAGGCTGCCAGGTCAGGGACCCTATTGCTCAGGGTACCCCATGGAGCCCCAGACCACACACTTCTTCTGGCCTCAGGTCCTCTTTCCCAGGACCACAGGGGTTTGTCTCCTCTTCCAGGGCCTGGCCAGGGCCACCTTGATCAGGAGACCTCCTTGGGCCCCCCAGGAAGCAGCCGCCCCACCTGCCTTCCATCTATACCCTCCAGGGTTCCTGTCCTCCGGGGATGTTTTTACAAGGGACTTGTACATCCTGCGAAGCCCCCGGTCACAAGCACCTCCTGCCCACAATGGAGCTTCCAGCCAGGTGCAAGTAAGTGCCCACCTGCAGCAGCTTGGCCGTGGCCTGGAGCTCCTGCTGCAGGAGAGCCACAGCCTTCTGCACCGAGAGGATGTGCCGGTGGTGCCGCAGGAGCAGTGTCCTCTCCTGGCACGAGAGCAGGCGACTGTTGTCCGGGCGTCGGGTTTCCCTCTGAACAGGCAGAGGAGAAGTCAGCTGTACTCCGACCCGGCACAAAGGCGACGTGGAAAAGGAACCCCCGACGAACTGACTCGGGCATGGTTGGGGGTCTCCCTTCGCCTCTCCCCACGCCCTCCTGCTCTTCCCATGCACAGGGTCCCTTGGGCTTTGCCAACAGCAGGTTCCAGAAGGAATCAGGAGGGAAGGGGGTGCTCTCCCTGTGCCCCCCAAGGCTGACTGCACCCCTGTCCTCCCCGTGCAGCTCTTCCTCTAGGTCTGGGCATGGCACCCACCTCTAAATGTGTCCTTGGTTCCATGGTCCCCATTGGCCTCGCACCTCGCTGTCTCCGAGAGCACACACTCAGCAGAGCAGCCCCTGCCTAGGCTCTGGCCCTGTACCTCCACCCTGGGAGGTGGTCTCCCAGGGGTCATGACCCCTGACTCCACTCTCCTCCCCCCTTCTCAACCTGCAGCATAAGACTCCTGGTGTGGGGGGTGGCCCCAGGCCCTCAGCCAAGTTCCCTCTCAGGTGGGAGACTGCAGCCAGCCCTTGGCAAGGCATGTGCCGTGGGCCCGCTCATTGCCATGTGATACCTGGACCCTTCTAAGCCCTCTTCGTGGTTCCTGGGTGGAGCCATTCCTTACAGATAGTGTTTTGCATTTTTTCTGCCTCGGTCTCTTCCTGTGTCCTCCTCTCCCTGCCCCTGCCTCCTCCATAACCTTCCCCCCCTCCCCCCCCCCCCCGAAATTGCCTTGCACCTACCTTCCACCTCCCCAGTCCAGACAGGGCAGAGATGATGAGAAGGCGGGCAGCCTGGGGTGTGGGGAGGGCTCGGGAATTCAGGAATTCTCCAGCTGTGGTCACGAGACCACTTTGTGTTCACCAACTGCCCACACCCAGGTCAGAGGGCCTTACCTGCCCCTGCTCAAGGCTGCTGAGGCCCTGAGGCTGCTTCTCAGCCAAGACCAGTGCGGCCTCACTGCCCTGGCTGCCTGGACACCTGGGTAATGGCAAGAGGGACACCCTCAAGCCTGGCACATGGATGTGAAAACCAGGCACGGCCAGCCCTGGCCAGCCAGGTGCACCTGCCCTCCCCCCAAACCCCCACAGCAGGTCACAAGCAGGAGAAGTCGTGGGTGGGCTTGCTGGGGAGCCTGGGGATGGCTCCAGCCAAACTTGCTGTTCCCCACCCCTTCATGACCCCTTTTGTGTCTGAAATGAAGCACCCGGAGCCCCAGCCCAGCCCAGGGCCTGTGGGGAAAGGGTGGGTGTGGCTCAGGATGCCCACAGCCAGACCCTCATACACAGCAGTGAGGTTCTCAGCTGGGAAGCCTCTTTGGGGCCAATGCGGCACATTGAGAAGCTGAAGAAGAGCGTCCCACTGCTGGGATTCGCTTTAAGGAAGTGCTGTTCTGGGTGAGCACTTCCTGTCAGAAGGCCCGCTGTGGGCTGGTGAAGGAACTGGCTAGTTCTCTGTGCTGGGCGCCCCGGACGTGGTAGCTGTTACCAAGGGACATGGACAAGTGTACTGACTTTTACGTGAACGCTTGGGCCAGTCTGTGTTGCTGACAGCTGATACTGCTTAAGTAGCCACATGCGCATCTCCTTCAGGAAATGTGAAGTAGGAAAGTAGGCGGAGGTCACCTCAGGGAGTGAACTTGGGGTGGCTTTGGCACTGGAGGCGGGTGGCTAAGCGCCTGCTCACCTTTGACACTCCAGCCAGGATGGCTCCCAGCTCGTCTTTGCCAGCACAGCCTCTTCACGCAGGCGCAGCAGCTCTTCCTCCCTCGGACTCCACCCCAGCGCCTGAAGCAGGAAGCAGTGAGAGCTCCAGGGCTGGCTCCCCTGGGGTGGGGCAGACTGAGCCAAAGGCCTCATCTCCTCCTGCCTAGCTTCCTGGCTGCTCCCAGACCGGCTTCTCCCAACGAGAATGGAGCCCAGCCCAGGGGAGCAGGCCAACAGTTTCAGGAAGCCCTCCTGGATGGTCCTCCCAACTGTGAACTCCGAGGGGAGCTGGGGTCTCATCACCTTGGCCTGTGCCCAGCCCTGACCCAGTTCAATCCCCTGTTTGTCCTCCAGAGGGTCTGAGAGCCCGGCCACCAACTCTGCAATGTGCAGCCTAGCCGGAGGGCCAGCCCTGCCCAAGGTGCCGCTATAAATACCTGCTCTCATCCCCCACCCCCCCAGGAAGGGGCCTGGGCAGATGTCAGCTGGAAAGGTGGGAGATGCCATGGCAGGGAGATCCTCCCTCAAGTAAGGACCCCTGTGGAGAACCCTGGGTGCAGGCTCCAGAGAGGAAGCTGAGGGAGGATTGGGATGTACCATTGGCTGCCAGTGCCTTCCCTGCACCCCACTCCTATGCTCTTCCCTTGGGGTGTCTCTCTGTACCTGGTGAACAGGGTGGTCCCAAGGGTAGAGCCTGGCCATGGGCAACTGGGTTGGGGCGTGTCCTGGCTCCAGTTCTTGCAGGGGCCCTGAGGGCAGAGAGAAAGTGGCAGGGCTAGGCCACAAGGGGCTTCAGGGCTGCTTCTGTGGGAGGCCTGAGAGGTGGGATGTTGGTGGCAACATGTTGCCCCATCCACACAGCTGCACGCCAATCACGAGGCCATGGCAAAGGAACCGCTGTCACTTTGCCTGACATGAAATTCTGGTGTGTGAGCCCGCTGACCCTGCAGAAACCCAGACCCAGGTAGAGGGGTTTAGGGTGCCTGGGCCCAGCTGTTCCACTTCCACAGACGGGGAGACAGAGGCCCAGAGAGGAAGAATGGCCCTTTTGAGGTCCAGCACCAGCAGGTGGGGTAACAGCCAAGCCCACACTCCTAGCTGAGGCAAGTCTGGCCACTGATGCCACTGGCTGCCTCCAGTGCTGGGTGTGTTGGGAAACAGACCCTGTGCTTCTAAGAAGGTCATACGAGACCCCGGCCTCTGCCAGGAGATCAAGGGAATTAGGGTATGGATTTAATGTCCCACTGAGAGAAAAAAAAACAAAAAAGTATGCATGCGGATGCATACATACAGACACACATTCCCCCATACACATATGAAAGAACAGTTTTCCAGACACATCAAGCAACACTGCACACTCATCCCTGAGAGACAAAAGCCAGGCAGGTGAGACCTCTGGTTGTCACAGCCGCCGGCCCGAGAGGCTCTTGCTGAAGCTCAGGGAGAGAAAACTGAGGCAGAACCGCAGACACCTAGTAGAGAAGTGAAGCTACGAGTCTGGAGAGACTGAGGCAGCCAGAGCTGTTGGGCTGAGCATCAGGAAGGAGAGAGGCCTGGAGGCTGTGGCCTGTCCCCTCGTCCAGGAGCCATTGGTAGTGCCCGCGGGGAACCCTGGTGCCTGGAAATAAAGCTCCTCGGTGTCTGGTCCCCACCTGCCCGGCTCAGAACCTCACATTCTGGGTCTCAGACAGAGTACACAAGAGCTAAAAGACATGGTCACCAGGAAACAGTGCCCCCAAAATGTTAAAGGAGGTCCTTCAAGCAGCAGAGAGGAAGTCAGCTCTATAGTGAGGGACAGAGAGCAGTGATAGCGGTGTCCACCGAGCCTGCCTGCTGTCTTCTCCCAGTCACCCAGGTCCCATGGGTGCCCAACTTGCGTCCACGAGCAGGAGCAGTGGTGCCGGGCCCAATCGTGGTTCTGGCATCACATCAACTTAGTTTCAAGTCCCGGCCCCACCCTTCCTGTGTGGCCTCAGGCAAGTCCCTCCATCTCTCTGGGCCTCTCTGGGGTGTGCCTGATTCAGTTTTCCCTCGGTGCATACAGGGAGCATGTGTGAGCATGTGGAGATGGCTGGTTTTGAGGACTCTCACCCGCATAGGCTGACTGGCCGGCCGGCTTCTCCTGTCCTTCCTTGGGGCCCCGGGAGGATGCAGCAGTGTCTCTGCCCAGGAGCGGCTGGGACCTGCCAGGTGAAGAGGCACTGGGACTCCCTCCAGCAGCACCAGTACCTCGCCTGTCTGAGACCCCCCACCTCACTTTCCACGTTGGGCGGGTGCCACCGTCCCGGCCTTGGATGCACCTGGATATGGCCATCACAGTGCTCCAGGGGGACCTCGGATCCAGGCCTGCCCACAGCCATGGCCCCTCCCGCTCTGGTGCTGCTTCTGGCCTGTCCTGGGTCTTATGCTTCTCCGTCCGCCTCTGTGAGGACAGATATGTGTGTGTGGAGGATTAAGGGCGACCTCCCAGCCAGTGGGCCTGGCCAGGTGCCTAGAGGGGGGCAGGATGGGGCAAGGGTGGCAGGTGTTCAGCAGACACATTGGGGGGATGGACAGCCAGGATGGCTTTGGAAGGCTCCCGGGAAACGACCCTTGCCCAGCAGGTGCGAATGCCGGGAGCAGGGAGAGGGGGAGAGAGAAAGGAAAACGGGCCAGGTGTATCTGTGCTTGTAGGTCTGAGGGCTGTGCATGAGTGCATGTGCACACACACATACATACATGCACACACACACATACATCACGTGCACACAGACACCCTGGTTGCTCTCCTGGGAACGCCTCCCTAAATGGCTGCTTAAGAACATCTCCCAGACATGGAGAAGAGTCACCTCCGAGAAGGCTCGTCCCGTCCAACCAGATCATGACATCACCCTCCTGGTCCTTACCCTGCTGACCCCGGGGGTGCTCTCTGCACCACCTTGACCACCAGCACTGCCTGTGTGCTGGGGCTAAACATGCAGGCTCAGAGGGGCAAGCATGGGGCACAACCAGGCTCACCGCCAGGCGGTGTTTAGAGAGCAGCTCATCCAGGGCCTTCTGGGTCTCCCAGACCTCCAGCTCCGCCCGCTGCCGCAGAAGGGCCAGGGCCTGTTCCTGCTTCTGCTGGTCCAGCTGCAGGGAAGGCTCAGCCTCAGGCCCCTGGCCCCAGCCTGCTCCCCCCCATTCCCCCCACTTTTGGCAAGAGGGTAGGGGGTGCCACTTCCGAGTACAGGAGTGGTCCCCAAAGAACCCCAGTCTTGGCAGGGCCTCTCTCCCCAGGTCCCCGTACCCTGGTTGTCCTGGGCCAGTCTGTCGGCCTCTCCTTCCTCCTTCCCAGCCTCCCCCCGAAGGCTGCAGCTGTAAACCCTGCGGTTCCCGGCTTTGGAGCCTCTTCTGCTCAGCTTCTGGTGGGCAAAGGCTGTGCCCCGCTTACCTCAATCATAAAAGGCCTAAAGGGACACAATGGGGGTGGGACACACCTTCAGGGCCTGGAGAAAGCTCAGGGACTTCTGCTGGAGGTCTGAGAAGTGCCTGCCAGGCTCCTGCTGACCTGTAAGCACAGTGGGGACAGCTGAGCGCCTGTGCCTCCACGTGCACTCAGCCTCCGGCTCAGCCTCTTGCTCTGACCTGCAGGGAAGGGAGTCCAGCCCCTTCCCCCACATCCGGGGAGGGTGGGAGAGGCCGCAGCCAGCGGAGGGGACAGACACTGTTGCCTCCTCGACATCCAGGGGCTCTCTTGGCCTGACCCAGCCATGCTCCCCCATCCCCATCGCCACCCCGAACCTGCAGAGATGACAGCACGGTGCCACCAGGCAGGCTTCACTTGTCATGAGTCTATGTGTGACCTGGACCAAACCACCAGCCCCCCAGAGCCTCAGTGGGGACCGGAGTTTCCTGCTGCCTGTGTGTGTGTGTTGGGGGCAGGGGGAGGATGGGGTAATGCAGGCTCAGCTGTGGTGGCTGCTGGCACAGTGCAGGGTGGCCATGGCTGGGTGCCGTGACATCGGCAAGGATCCCTGGGTCGGGTTGCTGGACTTCCTTCAGAGCCTGAGCGTGGAAACTGCTGCCTCCCAAGTGAGGGAGTCTGGGAGGCAGCGGAGGCTGCTCTGTTCTCGGTGGCTTTTCAGGCCCAGCCCGGGCCCTGCACGCCGCTCCTCCTCCCAGCACGTGGGGCGCGGCCCTGGGGGCAGCCCAAGAGCTTCTTCCTCCCCCTGCATCCCCATCCTCCATCTCCTGTCCTGGGTCTTGGTGAGAGCTGGCAGGGGCTATGGAGGACTTGGCTTCCGGCGGGGAGAGGGGGGGAGGCCCTGGTCTGAGGACGGCGAAGCCTTCCTGGGACTCTCCATTGAGCTCCTCAGTTATTGCTGGCGCTTGTGCTGAGAGGAGAGCATCTTTGCCCACCCTCTCCTTCCCGGGCAGAACGGAGAGCGACTCTGCTCTGCTTGGTCAGAGCAAAAGGTTGGAGAGCTGTGAGCAAGAGCTGATCCAGTTCTGGGTGTTTCCATGGCAGCTGAGAAACTGAGGCACCAGCCTGGACAGGAAGCCGGGGCTCTGGCCACCTGGTGTGCGTGGAGCACTTGGGGCGATGCGTGGGGTCCCCCCTCCTACTCCGTGTGAACCCGTCTCCTTGGGAACGGACACTTTCAGGAGCCGGTTTGAAGTGTGTTCCGAGCTAAAGTCTCTTGAGAAGAAAATCCCCCAGCCTCTGTCGTGTCCCTGAGAGCTGAGTGAGAGAAGGTGCTGGCACCCTCACCCTGGCTGCTGCTTAGACTCCCAAGGACCCTCCTCCAGGCCCTGGCCCTGCAGCCAGAGGAGGGGAGTTCCTGGTCACGTCTGGTCACACATGTCCCTGAGTGGGTCGCCAGGGGGCTGTGACCTGGGAGAAAGCAAGCTGTCCCTGCCTGGCCTGGCCTGGCCCTGGCCCTGGCCCTGGGTGGCCAAGCAGATGGCAGCCCCTGAGACTTTCCAAGTCCCTCCACTGAGCAGAGGATGACCCTGCCTCGCTGCCCAAGTTCTCTGGAGATGCTTGGTGAGGAGCTGGAAGCTGCGGACCCAGTGAGAGGTTCAGTAAGTGCCGTTAGGATCGCTGGTATTGGTGGTGGTGGTGGTGATAATGGTGATGGGGACGAGGTGTGCTCTCAGGTACAGAGTTGGGGAGTCAGCCCCCAACCAGAGAGCAGCTGACGCCCGGCCCTGTCTGTCTTGGGGAGCCCTGTGTCTGAAGCCAAGGCGGAGCTGTCCCACATGGCGGCCACGGCCACAGCCACCTCGCTGCTCTGTGTGCACTGAAATCCACAGGAAATAAAGTGCAAAGTTCTTTAATGGCTAGAGAGCTGCAGGTGGCTGGTGGCTGTCCAATGGGAGAGCCCACCATTTAGACCATTTCCCTCGTTCCAGAAGGTTCTGTCGGATGATGCCGTGTGAGGCGTTAGGAAGTAAGCTCTGTTGGACAGCACTGGCCAAGGCCTGTGAGTCCAGGGAGGTTCTGTTGGACGGCGCTGCTTCCATTGGTAAATACAGAGCTGGCCGACGCAGAGCTGGGTCTGAACTCCACTCTGCCACGCCCTGGTAGGAGACAGGTGCACAAGCTGGGAGTCTGACACCAGGACTGAGAGCAGAGCCCCAGTTACTGCTTCTCAGAGGAGACCCCACCAATCAGGGGCATCGGCACCTACAGCCACGTAGACAGGTGCACAAGCAGGAGTCTGACACCCACAGAGCAGGCGGCGCAGGTGAGTGACCCACCGAGTGTTATCTAGGAGGCTGCCTGGAGGAGGTGTCTGATGGGAGGCAGCACAGGCTTCTGGGGGTTCACCACTAGTTCTGCCTACCTGAGCCCTGCCCTCGGCCACTCAGGCAGGAGCCACTCAGATTTCAAATGACTCCTGGGGCTGCCTGTGGCCCCAAGATAGAGACACTGCCATAGAATATTCCAGAAGATGGTGAGACCACGGCCCAACCTGCTCCCACCCCGAGAGAGGCAGGGAGGGGCAGCGCTGATTGTGCTAGAAGCCCTGGCACCTGGCTGCCTAGGGTCAGCCTGTGGACACTGCCCGGCTCTGGTGACAGCTCAGCCCGGCCCTGACCAGACCTCAGAGGCTTAGGGTGTTGTTTTCAGGTGGGCAGCTCTGCCCGGTCCTTTCCTGGAAGGCCCAGCAGGTGTGGGTGGACCCCTGGACCTTGAGGCCCCAGTGGGCTGGAGAGGGGGCAGCCTCCGCCCAGGTCCCTCCTTCCCTCTGCAGGCAGCTCCTCCTTCCCTCTGCAGGGGCAGCTCTGCAGAGAGGGCTGCCCACGCCCGCTCTGCCCATCTTCGCCCTGGCACCCACAGCACCCACGAAATATTCTCCCGGGAATGAGTCAGTGTGAACGCTCGCACTTCCAGACCGATTCGTGTCCGCAGTTCAGGTGTTTTCTCCTTCCAGTGCCCGATGGCCCTCCCTGAGGGGTGTTGGGAGGC
The DNA here is from genome assembly GCA_027563665.1 of Antrozous pallidus. Lineage (NCBI taxonomy): Eukaryota > Metazoa > Chordata > Mammalia > Chiroptera > Vespertilionidae > Antrozous > Antrozous pallidus. The sequence goes on from CM050522.1 coordinate 85,844,081, forward strand.
CCCTCTCTGCTCCTGGTTCTGGTCTCATACCCTCACCAGGCAGTGCTGCCCCACCAGACACCACCCCACGTCCCGCCCCCACCACATGTGGCTGATACAAGCACAGGGAGGGGGGGGCTGGGGTGAACGTCAGCTGCCTGTCCCTCGAAGCCAGTATCAGTCACAACAAAGCACAGAGAGGCAGTGGGTCCCAAAAGCCTCCAACACTTTAATACTGAAATGTGGGTGCTCTCCACGTAGAAAAGGGTCTCTACACGCGCAGGCCCTCGCTGGAGCGGCAGGCCATGGAGAGGGTCCCCAAAGGGCCTCCTCGGCTACCCAACCAGCTGGCCTGGGGCCTGTCTGGAGGCTCGCCCTTACCGCAGCTCTGCAGGGTCCAGGGTGTGACCAAGCCTGCCGCTCTGGCTGATGGCATCTCTTCCAGCCACAGGGAGCCACAGGTGGGGTCCGGCGGGGCTGGCACCTCGAGTGAACTGGGGACACGCAAACATGCATGTGAGCAGGTGGGGCAGGTAGGAGGCGGCTGGCGGCGCTGGGGGTGGGAACCTGGGCTCCCAATGCCAGCAGAGCTCTCAGACTCTCACCGTGTCCAGGACAGGCCTGTGACCACAGGGCCAGGAGGGCCGAGTGAGCAGGTGGGCCTGTAGGTGCCGATGCCCCTGATTGGTGGGATCTCCTATGAGAAGCAGTAACTGGGGCTCTGCTCTCAGTCCTGGGCCCAGCACCCACAGGAGTGCAGGTCTCTATGTCACATGGGCACTGGGCCAGGATCCGAGGGTGCCCCTTGGAGCATGAGAGCAGCCCTTGGCCACAGGCCACTACTGCCCTCGGTGCTGAGCCTGTGCCTCCATGAGCAGCCTGTGCTTCCTGGCACATGTCCATCAGCCCTTGGAGCCCCGAGACACAGGTGTTTGTCCTGCTCCGGCCTCAGTGTCCCCTGGGCAATCAGCTTGCCAAACGCACCAGGGACACAGGAGAGTGTGGCCGACAGTGTTCCCTGGGCCAGGAATCATGCGGGCAGCATGGGGAGGGTGCATCGGGCTGCTCCTCACTGCAGGCCCTGAGTCAGCTGCAGAGGCGGCAGGACCACCGCCTGGCCAGCCTCAGGCTGCAGGTGCGTCAGGGGCTGTGTGGTCCCCTGCCAGGCCTGGATGCACCGGAACTCCCGGCCTTGGCCAGTGGGGGCCCTACCCCGGGGGTCCGAGAGGCAGCCCATGGCTCACAGCATGGCCAGACCCAAGGTTGCTCGTGGGCTTACCTCCCTGCCAAGGGGCTGAGGGCCTGGATGGAAGCCATGTCTCTCGCCAGCCTCTGGTCCAGCTCCAAACATCCATCCTCCATAGATCCTTTGGAGACATGGGCACCAGGACGTCACTTCCCAGGTGTGGGCACCAGGGAGGAGGGAACGAGGCTGGTGGGGAGCGAGGGAGGCAGGAATGAGGAGGCAGGGGGAGAGGGAAGGGGGAGGGTGCCGGCCCCACAGCAGGAGGTGCCCGCAGCCTGTCGCCAGTGCTCCCTTCTCCTTCTGGCCTGTCTTAGGGAACAGGGCGGGAGGTGACAGGCACACAAGCCTCAGGACCAGCCTCACCCCTCCCTCCAGCCAGAGCCATGCATGGCAACAGTGCAGCTGACAGAAACCTAAGTGCCAATCCCATTGCCAGGACGTTCCCTATACCACCTTTTCAGTGACAACAGCTGTGATATTGTCAATATATCCCCACTTGGGAGAAGAAACTGAGGGGCAGGGGAAAAGCGAGGCTCCCTTGGCCACCAACAGGGCTGCGGTCAGCATGGCCCGAGTGCAGGTCTTAGCTGGGGACATGTGGGGCCTACTGGACATGTGTGGGCTTACCTGGGGGCAAGTTGGCCAGGTGCCCTCCTGGGCTCACGCTCCTCCGCTGCTCCCAGCCAGGACTCCACAGCAGCGTCTCTCCATCGGGCAAACAGGCGGGAGAGAGAAGCAGCCTGGCACGCACATCTGCCCAGTCCCAGGAAGACCCTCTGCCCACATCAGGCACCAAGGTTCTGGGGCAGGCTGGCACCACAGGCTTAGGAGTGCCAAGGCTCGGGGGCAGGCTGGCACTTCGGGTGCTGGGGCGTGAGGGTGGCAGATTCGAGGGTAGGTCCTTCAGAGTGTCCGCTGCATCGGCCCCAAGCAGATTGGCGGTTAGGAGGTCAATGCGCTGCTTCAGGACGTTGCCCATGGTCTCCAGGGCCTGCAACCGGGCCTGCTTGTACTGGAAGTGCAGCGGGCCCCGAGTGCCCAGGCGCTCGGCCTCCTCAGAGCCCAGGTAGATGCACAGCCCCGGGCGCCGGGGGTGGGCAGTCAGGTCCTGGACCTTTAGGGGCCTCGAGGGGGAGCCAGCAGACGTCTGCAGGGGAGTGTCCACCCAGCCTTCTTGGGGGCCTCCTGACTCCAGAGGCTCATGGTTCAAGGCTCGGTCCAGACACAAGCAGAAGCTGTGGGGACAGAGGGTTCAAGGCTCAGGGAGGCCCAGCACGGCCTTCCTCTGCTGCCTGTATGCGTCCAGTGGCATGTGTGAAACATTGCGTGTGAAACATGCATGTGCAGGCGTTGAGTATAGCAGTGCTTCTGGAGCAGACCCAGGGGGTGCTCAGAGGTCTGTGTTTGCCGGGAGCTGGTATGGAACAGCCATATCCACCCATCACTGTTAGAGTGAGGACAGCCGGCGGCAGTTTCTTGGATATGCTGCCAAAACACGGACAACAGGAGACACAGGTAAATTGGCTGCTTCGAAGTGAAATGCCTTGGAGCATCAAAGGACACAACCAGCAGAGAAAGTTGGCTGCCAAGGGTGCGAGCGGGAACTTAGAGGCCATGTGGCCACAGGGTTCAGACCCAGGCTGTAGAAAGAGCTCCTGCAGCTCAGCAAGAAACCCAGTAACTCCACCAAATGCAGGCAGAGTGGTCCTTCCTTGGAAGACAGAAGCAACTGACAAGCACATGAGAAGACTCTCAGTCACTGGGAAATGCAAACGAAACCACGTGAGGCCCCACCTCACCCACAGGCGCGCTGATGGCTGGGTGCAAACAGAGCAGGGATATGGCTGGGACGGCTGGGACGGCTGCTGTGAACAAAACAAGGAAACGTTGCGAGGACGCAAACCCTGAGCACTGCTGGTGGAATGGACCGGGTGGGAACAGATGAGGCGTGGCTGCTGTGGACAACAGTGGCGCTTCCTGAGAAGGCCAGCATGGGGCAACCCCATGACTCAGCAGCCCCACGCTGGGTCCACACCACAGGCCTGAGTGCAGGGTTCGAGACGTACACCATGTTCCCGGTCCCGTTTCCACACCAGCCAGAGGTGGACACACCATGTCCCTGATGGGAAACCAAACCTGGCTCCCCTCCCAGGGGAATGCTATGAAGCCCGGAGCAGGCAGGCAGTCCTGACACGACATGCAAGGACAGACCCAGAAAATGCATCTGTGAGAGGAGCCCGAACAACGGCTAATGCCCAGAACATATGAATGTGCAGGAGGGGAGATGGGGTGCAAGGGAGGGTGGGCTAAGGGGGTGTGGTTTCTCCTGGACAATGGAAGGGTTTGGAACTAACAGGCTCTGGTTGCACAGTGAAAGCACTAACTGCACTGAACTGTTCCCTGGGAGTGGCGACCTTGAAGTGGTACGAGGCTCCTTAACGAGATGGCCAGGCTGTGGCCCAGGGCCCAGAAAGTGTAGTCCCCCCCACCCCAATACCCACCTGCCCGGGGCCTCCTGGTCCCCCAGCACCATGCCGGAGGTCACTTTGCTCCACTGCAGCGTGGGCGACCCCACTCTCCCTGGCTCGTCCTCGCCCTGGAACAGGCGATACAGTCAGTCTCATCCAGACCCTGGCACCCTGGCTCTGGGCTGAGCTGGCCCTGGCCCCCAGGAACTTCTGGCTGGACCCCTCTTGTCTATCCTCTTTAGAGTCAACAGGATCCCTTCAGAGCCAGGTCACACCCAGGGGCCAGACAGGCCCTGGGGCCCTGGGCATGGAAGCCTTGGCTGAGCTGGTCCATACCCCCTCCGAACCCCAGTGCCTACCCTGGTTGCTGCTGAGTGCGGGACGAAGGTTACGATGCTGGGGGTTGTCTGGGAGACCAGGGGGAAGGCCTTGGTGGGGCCGGCCCTGCCCCTCTGCTGCCTGTACACATCCTGTAGCCGCTGGCTCTGCAGCTCCTGTGCCTGCATGGCCGAGGCCTTCTCCTCTAAGACCTGCTGCTGGCGTGCCAGGGCCTTCTGGCGCATGAACTCCCGCAAGGATGCAGGGCTGTATGGGTGGCCCAGGGACCCCCGGGGCTTTGGGCAGGGCGGCGGCGGCCGAGCCTCATTTTCCTGCCCAGGTGACAGCTGAGAGGTGCTCTGGGCGGGCCTGGGCCAGTGCTGGGCTCTGCCCTGGACTGGGGCGCTGGCTCCTTTCACAAAGGAGGTGCTCCAGGGCCGCTGGGTGGGAGGGCTCCAGGGTCCTCGGGGAGAGGCCTCCCAGTCTTTGCAGGAGGCCCTGGCCTTCTGCCCGTCGGAGACACTCCAGGGCTTCTCAGGGGGGCTCCCAGACCTCTGGAAGGTGGGGTCCCATTCTTGGGGGAACCAGGTCCTTTGTGGAGAAGACTCCCACCTGGCCGGTGCGCCCCGGCGCCGCCCAGTGGAGAGGCTCCTAGCACACTCTGAGGAGGAGCAGTGCACCCCCTTTGCTGGGCCCTGAGCGCTCCTGCTGAAGGAGGCCCGCACATCCGGGGCACTCCAGTGGCCCTGGGGCCTCCTCCCTGCCAGCTGCCACCGCTCCTGCCCTCCCCTGCGGTGACGGTCCTGGGCCAGCTCCAGCCCCGCTTGGATCTGCTGGCGGAGGTCCTGCAGGATGGCCATGGCGGACTGGATTCTCCCGGCCTCGTCGAAGGACACCAGGTTGGGCATGTGGGCAGACACCTTGGGGTCACTGGTGATGGTGGCTGGACGGGGTGTCTGGGGGCCAACAGGATCTTCTGTGTCTCCTGCAAAGACAGGCAGTCACTGGAGGCAGACCTGCAGGGCTCAGAGGCACCCCACCCCCGCCCCCAGGAGTCCCCTGGTCTCTCTGCTCATCCTTAACTCACAGAAGTCTGGAGGGGCAGGTGCCACCTCAGGTGCTGTGAGGCTGTCCCTGGCACCTGGTGAGCACTGTGCACACATTGGGGACAGGTGTCTGGGAGGACCCTGTTGGCACTCACCCTGCTCCCGAGACACCTGTGCCCAGCCTTCCCGGAGCCAAAGGGTGCCTTTCAGGGACAGAAACCCTGACCTCCGGCTTCTAAAAAGACCGGTTTCCTAAAGTCCCCATCTGGTGGCGAGTTTGCAGGGCATTGACACGTCACTGGGAGGGTGCTGCTCAGGCACCGATGCCCCCTCCTTCCCAGCGGCGGCATGGGGCCCATGCCCACCCAGATTCAGCAGTAGAGCAGGGGGCGCCCCCCTGCATGCATGCGGAGGCACAAGGTACCTAATTCAGCGGTGGGGGCCGGTGATCCTGAGGGGGCCATGCTCTGGAGCCTGGGGAGGGCAGCAGGGGCCCCGAGCAGCCCCCGCACCAGGGCTTGTCCTTTCCTCCAGGCGTAAACACCAACCAACTCAGAATCTTGAACAGAAAACACACACAGAGAGGCTACGAAAGCCGGTCCCAGGGGAGGGAGGGGGGGGGAGGGCAGTGGCTTTGTGCAGCCTGGGAGACCAGTTCACACGACAGCAGAGGCGGGGACAGCAGTGGGCAGGCAAGTCCTGCCTCCAGGAAGGGCTGTTTCAACACTTGCTGCCTGGATTGGGGAAGGGAAGGGTCGCTGGGCATGACTTTACGAGGGCACTGGTGGAAGCCTTCCCTGGATTGGGCCACGATGGGCAGAAGGGCAAATGGAGCCAGTGTGTATGTGAGTGCCTGCAGGGGAGGTGGGAACAGGCCTCCTGGCTCAGCCCCGCCTTCCTCTGCTGGTTGTCTCCCCCACCCGCCCTGACACAGCCCATTGCCACTTGGAGCCACACATTCCAGCCCTCCCTCTGGGGCCCCTGATAGTCCTCAAGTGCCCCCCTCAGGACCTTGCTTGACACCTGGTCTCCCCCACCACAGAGGAGGGGCCAGGGAAGACAGAGGATGGGCTAGGTAAGGAAGGAGGAGGGGTCCCGTGAGGATGAAGGAGGGACCACATGAACATGGGAGTATGGACATGGGGTGTGGTCATGTGGCCATGGTTGTGATCGCATGATCATGGGTTGCAGTTGTGGATGAGAAAAGGCCATATGCTAACCAGACTAGCTCAGGGAAGGCTGGTATGGCAGTTCTGCAAACTCTAAAACCTGAAGTAACCACAAAGGGTGGTCTGAAATTAAACTTTTTTAAAAAATAAAAAGCAGCCTTAGCCGGTTTGACTTGATGGATAAAGCGTCAGCCTGCAGATTGAAGGGTCCCGGGTTAGATTCTGATTAAGGGCACATGCCTGGGTTGTGGGCCTGATTCTCAGTGGGGGGCATGTAGGAGGCAGCCAATCAATGATTCTTTTTCATCATTGATGTTTCTCTCACTCTTCCTTCCTCTCTATAATCAATAAAAATTCATATATATATATATATATATAGAGAGAGAGAGAGAGAGAGAGAGAGAGAGAGAGAGAGGGCAGTCTATGGTGGGTAGTTCTTAACTAAACCTATTGTCTTTTTGCATCTAAGAGAACATACTGTGAAACTTGTAACTTCCCCTTCTCTGGACCCTTCAGGGCACAACCAATGCCAGGGCCCTGGGCCAAGACCTTAAATTCTCTCCTTGTTATTATCATGTTAATTGTTGGCCATTAACTATCCTGCACCCACCAGGGTAAAAGAAGTATGTGTCTATCATTTTACTTTTTATTCAATCCCAGAGGTTTCCCCTCTTTGCTTTCTCCCACGTCCCTAATTTATCAGCAATGGATTTCATGTGACCCACTTACCGCTCCTCCTTTGATGTTAATTTATAAAACAAGGTGAAAAACTACTATTCTCTGTAGCATTATCCCAATACTTGGGGCCTGGTGCACAAAATTCGTGCCTTTGCAGCCCCAGCTGCCTTGTGGCCCCACCTCCCACCTACACCCACCTTCGCTTGGTGCTGCCCACGTCCACTGCCACCACCCCACCCCATTTTCCAGTTTAACAGACCTCCCCCCCCCCCCCATTGATTGGCCCCTGGCCAGTGGCCTGGGCTCCCTCTGTGGGGCGATCGTGGAACTCCCCCGACCCTCCACTGATCACCCCCTTGGCTGGTAGCCTAGGCCTCTCTGCAGGCATCATGGAGCCCCCTAGTTGATCACCCTGCTGTCTAGTGGCCTGGACCTCCCTCTGCAGGGGGATGGTGGGCCCCCTGACCAATCGCATCACACCCGCCTTGGCTGGCCTGGCGCCAGTGCATGTCATAGCGTGGTCGTCTAAATGGTCGTTATGCTGTTTGGCCATTTAGTCAATTTGCATATTATCCTTTTATTATTATAGAATTTTGAGATCCTGCTTCCCTGCAATTGTTGAGAATTTGGCTCAAATAAACTGACAAAAAGTCATTTCAGGTTTGAATGTTTTTTACATTAACATGGTCATGTGAATGGGGAGTATGGCCACCTAATAAGGGGAGTGGTCATGTGAACAGGGGTGGGGTCTCATGATCAACCAGAAGTGGGCACGTGAATGAGGGGGCGGGGACACGTGAAGATTGAAAGAATGTGGCCAGGAGCCTCCAGAAGCTGAAGATGTAGGAAGGACCCTCCCCTGGAGCCCTCTGAGGGAGCACAGCCCTGATACCCTGATTTCAGATTCTGGACCCAGAATGGGAGGATCACATGTTCTTCCTACGGCCCGGTCTGTAAAACCTCAACACAGGCCAGACGTGCATGCACACGGTAAGTGCCAACCGAGAATCATAACAATGGTGATGCCAACAAGCTACCAGCCCACACAGGACAGGCGAGAAGGTAATGCCACAGCTGGTCACTGGTCTGAGCTGAAGGCAATTCATCTCTGAAGCTGATGACACTCAGAGCCAACAGGGTTGGGGGCCCATGACGACACCCAGGATGGCAGGATGAGGGGACCAAGAGCGTGTGTCCCAAATGCAGACATGCTTGTCACATAATAATCATTTATCAAGGTTTTACTTCATAATCCAGGTTACACACTCCAAATGCCAATATTATCCCACCGTCCTTACGAACCCATCCACCAGGGTCCAGCGGAGGCAGGAGCAGCAGCCTGCCTTTAACTTGCACACACATGCATGTGCACACAATAGACACATTCATACAGACACATACTCATGCACACACAGAGACACCCTACATGTACACATGCACACACAGAGATGCACATACACATGCACACACAGAGATGCTCACAGACACACAAAGGCAATCTTCCCTTCCCCTGGCGGCAAATGAAGGGGAAACAGTTGCCTGGCTAATAGTTGCCCTGTCCCCCATGAAGGGGCTTCCTGCCAACCAGGAAGCCTCATAGCAGAGACCCTCCAGAGAGCTGCCTGCCCGGGGACAGGTGGCCAGGCAGGGTCAGGCCTTGCCAGCACACATGCCCCAATGGGGCTCCTCCCAGTGCCCAGGCCAGAGACATCAGCGCAGGCCTGCAGCTGAGGAAGGCCACACAGTGCCATGCTCTCCAGAGGCCATGCCCCTGGAAGTCCCCTAAGCCCACATCCAGGCTACGCCTCTCCAGAACAAGTCCCAAGACCCTGCCTGCTAAGTCACACCTTTTGTAAGGCCATGTCCCTCTAGAAACACACCCCCTGGGGCCCGGGTCCTCCAAAAGCTATGCCCCAATAGGACAGGATGCCCCAATAAGACAGGACAGGAGCCCACTCCCCTCCAAGACACATTGCCACCCCTACCCCACCCCTAGTCCACTGTGCTCTTCTTCTAGCCCCAGGCCCTGGGTCACCAGAGGCTAAGAGCTTGGTCCCAAGAGTCCTAGATCTGGTTCAGATTCCAGCTCTGCCCAACACTAGCTATGGGCCTTAGGCCATTGACTTCTCCCTGCCTCAGTTACTCCTTTGTAAGCACCTTCCCACAGAGCTGCAAGGATGGAAAAGCAGGCACAACCTCTGCAGGAGCTGGGCCCAGAAGCATCAGGATTCAGCTGGCTCAGGGCAGAGTCAAAGGCTGGGACTGCCCCACCCCCACCTCTGGATTTTGAGGGGGCCCAGGGGTAGGACTTCCCAGAGAGACTACTCTGTCCAGTGGGAGGGGGCTGTTTCTGGCCAGGAAGTTTGGCATGCGCCCACAGGCCCCTCCTTTGTGGGGAGCTCAGTGTCCCCATTAGCCCACCAGAGGGTCTGGGTCAATAAATGGGTCCTGACGGGCACATTTTTTCTTCTGCTGAGCAGTTTAATGGCAATTAATTTTTTTATGAGCGGGTTTTTAATCTGCAGAAATGGATGAAGTCCCCAGTGCCCTGTCAGAGCCCCAGGGCCGACCTCATCTATGATAAAAAATGCAAAGTGAGGTGATATCATCCGAAATTAAATATCGGGCTACATTTTCCTCCAGCAGATGGATGAATATTTTATAACTATTGTGATTTAATTTTTTGTTAACGACAGCAAATTTTTAATTCATCTGATTCCCAAGTCCCTTGACTCTGACCTCTGACCCCGCACCCATCCCTCCTTAGCCCAGCTGTGCCTTTCCCGCTGACAGGAACTGATGGTCAGTGCATCCGGGAGACACGAGTGACGATGATGGATGCGGCCCGAGCTGCGCCCTCTGACCCCCTGTCGGCCAGAAAGCTGGTCATTTTTCAAGTGAGCCATGAAAACAAAACAACCGAAGAGCCGATAACGGGGCGAGTACGACGCAGAGAACATTTATGTTTTGTGTCTTTTCAGTGTGGCTTCTGGAATCTTCTCCAGGTCTCCCAACACCCCTCACTCTCAGCAGAAGTGGGGTTCTGCCTCCACCCCCAGCATTGGGACCCAGCCGCAGTGTCCCCATCTCACTCAGGATCACCCCCACCCAGGACTGTCATCTCATGCCATGGGGGAAACTGAGGCACAGGGATGTGCAGGAGCAGCTCAGGAGCTGTGTATCTCAGACCAAGAGTCCTGCTGAGCTGGCTGCCTCAGCCCGGAGCCCCACCTGGTCAGGAGCTGCCAGTGGGGATGCTCCCACCACCAAGACCACTTAGCAGACCTCTAAGCTGTCGCACAAATGCATCCCCATTGCCCCCCTGGTGACAGCTCTACATCCCCCAAAGCGGGAGGGGAGGCAACATGGTGGATGCTGCACCAGGCCACTCCCCACACCTTGCCCAGGAGAGCTCGCACCCTGAAATTCCAAGTCCCACAACCAGGCCACCGGGATCCCATTCCCTCCACCCATCTTCCCAGTGCCAAAGGACACCGTGCAACTGGAAAGCAGACACATTGTCAACCACACGTGTCATAGGCCTGCCATGCACCATGCGTGTCCATGCATGTCAATGTGCTTGAGGAGCAGACTGGGAATGCATGTGAAAGTGTGGCCGAGGACCTTTGGGACCGAAGATGGAGGTCTCATGTCACAAGGACGGCCCCTGCACTGGTGGGCCCCACTGCTGCCGGGGATGGTCAGGCTCTGCAGGCACCTGGGGTGCAGACACCAGCGCTGCCTCCTACATTCACAGCAGACCCCTAATCAAGCCTGGCTCCTGCCAACCCCAGATGCCCCCCAGAAGACCTGCACCAGCCACCCCTCACGCCCCTCCAGCCTCACCCTGGTCTTTGGCAGCTCTTCTGGTGGGTGACCTGGGGGCCTTCTCTCTTTTGCAGGAAGTACTCTTTATACTTTTGTGTTTCTCCTGCGGAACTTCAGCATGAGGAGAGAGGGAAGAGGAGAGAGGGTGAGCAGTGACACACACAGGGGTTCCAACCAGGTTCCAGGGGGGCAACGTGGAGGTTCCCCTTCTTCCTGGTCCTGCATGCTAGTGCGGGCAGCTGGGCACAGGGCTCAAGGAGCACACATGGCTGTCCACCCCCTTTCTGCGTTCCTCGTGGAGCACTCCTGGGGAACCCTCCTGCAGAGGGACTTCCTTCTCCTCCCTGACTGTGCACAGATTCCCACCTCGGTCTCCTGCACCCAACTCAGAGCTGCAGTGGAACTCGTGTTTGTTGAGTGAATGAATAACTGGCTGGCCCACGCCATGGCAGCTGGCCACACTGGGAGACCCAGAGTGAGAACTGGAGTAAGAAGGGCCTTCCCATGGCCCAGTCCACCCCTGGCTGGAGACCCCAAGGGGCAGAGACTGAGTCCCATAGGGGCAGTCCAGAGGGGAAGCCAACAAGTCAGGGAGCAGGCTAAGCCCACATGTCTACATGGCCAGGCCCATGGGAAAGACTGGCCCCTGGTGCGGCCAGTCCAGCCTTGGTCCTCAGTGCCCGATGCTGCTGCCAGGAGGGACCTCAGGACCCAGGCCCTGCCCACACCCTGCTTCTGGGGGCTCTTTAATGGCAGCTGAAATGTGACTGCCAAGAGCTGGTGACCAGTGACAGTGGGTGCTGAGGTTCTCACTGTTGCCCCAAGGCCTCTGCAGGGTGGATGAGCTGAGGCCATCAGGGTCCACAGCAGGAGGAGGAGGACGGCTGTTCTGTGTGGAGTGGCTGGTGCCCTTGGTTAGGCTGGAGCTGGGTCAGGGACAGGTTCTGCCCTGGCGCATAGGGGCTGGGCCTGCACTTGGCTCCCCTTTCTGTCTAGGGCGAGACACCCCCAAAACATGTCTGTGGCTGCCATCTACAGGGGTCTGGACATGAGTGCTGACCAACATTTGCCCCACCCTGGCCACCAGGGCACCACTAGGACAGGCTATGACCGCTCCCTGGGGTCCTGATTCACCTCCTCCTGCCCACAGTCCTCCAAAACCATCAGTGCTCCCCTGCGCCAGGGCAACCTGACCTCTGCTCCCAGCCCTTCTCCCTCTCCCTACCGCAGTCACCAACATCTTGCAGCCTCTCTGGACTGTGGAGACAGCCTCCCCACCCCCAACCCTGCCTCCGTGGAGCCTGCCAAAGCCCACGCCACCCTGGCTCCTGCCCTCGGCCCTCAGGAGCGGCTCCCATCCACCTTCCATCCTGACTCCTTGATCTGTTGGGTGAATGAGTGAGCCAAACCCTCATGGTTCCCTTGGTCCCCGGGCCTTTGGCACCCTGCCTGGAAATCTGGGCACCTGCCGAGCAAGGCTGGGCTGTGGCCTGGTTGGGCACCTATGGGCCAGGCAGGCAATGCCTCTTGTCTGTGAGACTAACAGCGAGCCCATGAGCCCCAGGGGGACCCAGTGCCTGGCACGTGGTCATGCAGGAAAGGCCTCATTTGTTCCGTGCAGGAATCTCGCCAGCTCCCTGCCCTGAGCCCAGCCTGCCCTGGGCCCAGGTGCCAGGATTGTCAGCTGCAGAGCCACTCACCGGAGGCCTGGTGCTGGGAGCCCCTGGAGGGCACATGCTCCTGGCCAGGGATGGCCTTGTCTTGAACGGCACGCCCAGCTGCACTCGAGGTGCCGAAGCCTGGAGCAGAGGGTAAAGGAGAGGGGTCCTGAGGAGAGGAAGCCACGGGACCTTGAGAGAGAGGTTCCCGTTTGGCAGCCGCTCAGCACAGCGCCCTGGACTCAGACCCCGGGCCCAGGTGCCTCCACGGCTGACCTCGCTCGTGGTGCTGAGCTGGAGGCCATGTGACTTTACAGCCAGAGCAGCACCACGGGGCTCCCCTGGGGGGTGACAGGGCTCCCTGTGCCTCATCTGAGCCTCGTGCAGCTGGCACCATGCAGCACGGGAAAGGACCATTCCTGTGTGCACACTAAGGCCAGCTTTTTCGAAGAGTGACTTGGAGGAACATGCCCCAAAGCATTAACCAGGGCAGGTGTGGGGAGGGAGGCGTGTGGGGAGGGAGGCGCAGGGAGGGAGGTGTGGGGGATGTCAGCCATTCTCATTTCACTGTCTGTGCTTCGCAGCTGGGTCCAGATACACGGGCTGCCCCTCCTTTAAGCAAAAGTCATGAGAGAACAAATCCTGTGGGGTTCCACTCATGGGAGGGACTCGGAGGAGTCAGACCACAGGCACAGGAAGTGGATGGTGGGACAAGGGGCTGGGTAGGGTGGGGTGGGTGTTCCATGGGCAGAGTGTCGGGGGATGGAAAGTCCTGGAGAGAACGGTACATGCAACATGAATGTCCTGAAGCCACTGAGCCTGAGCCTAGACAAGGGGGGACGGTCAGTGCTGTGTGCATTTCAGACTTCTTAAACAAAGTGTTGTCTTAGAAGAAAGCACCTGCACCGGCTCAGTGGGCAGAACCGCAGGGCTGCCTGGCCATCTGTCCGACAGGGAAGCTGTGTGTGGATGTTTCTCTAGATCCCCAGCCTCGACCTTGCCTTCCCCCATCCCCCGAGCCCCCGGGTGGGAGCACACCGTGCCTCTGGGCAGCTTTGAACCCTCCCTGCAAGCTTCTCAAGGTGTTCCTGTCCCGGACTCTGTCTCCCGCACCCCCGAGCCACTTCTGCAAGGCAAGGCTGCAGTTGGGGCCAGCCTCCAGCTCCATGTGTTCTTCCTCCCACGCACCCGCTCTGCTGCCAGCAGCCTGGCCTTCCCTGTGCTGAGGCCCAGCTCGAGGCCCCTCCGAGAAGCTGACCTCCCACTTGGCTCCCAGGCTGTGAGCCCCTCTCGGGGCATCAGGCACGTGGCACCCAGTGGGTACACCCAGGGTCCCAGCATAGCCCTCCCACCCTCACCAGAAGCTGCTCCTGACCTGGGCAGGCCGGGGCTGGAGGGGCCTTCTTCAGCTTTCTGACCTTCCTCCGGGGGGCTGGTGAGGAGTCTCTGAGGAGGTGCGAGGCGCTGGCGGGCATCGAGGTGCCCACGGAGGCGCAGCTGGCCTGCCAACATGTCTGCGCCCGGATCTTCTCCCTCAGCTGCTCCAGCCGGGAGTTGCGTTCCCTGTGCTGCTGTGGGGATGCCAGCACCAGGGGGGGCCTCTCCTTCCAGAGCCTCTGGGCAGGTGCGCACGACTGGTGGCCCCCCGAGGAGCCGGACAGGCGGCCCGATGACACCGAGCGGTCCCCATCCTGGGCCTCGTCACTGGCTGTCCAGGCAGGGCGGCTGCGGGCCTGCCCCAAGGTACACGGCCTCTCCATGTGGTCAGTCCAGGCCATGTAGGGCGCCCCCCGAGGGACACTTGGCTGTGGGGAGGGCCTGGGCCACTTCAGGGCGGCCAGGAGGTCCTCTTCGAGTGCAGCTGGATGACGCCCGCCTGCCCTTGGGAGGAAGACGCAGACGCAGCTGTTCAGGGTGGGCCCAGCGGAGCCTTGTACGGTGCATCCCCGCCCACGCTCCTGCCCCCTCAAGAGCCTCGGAGCTCCCAGCCGAGGAAGGTGCGGGCCGGATGTACCCCCACAGCAGTCCCCCGACATTCTCTCTTGGATCCCCACCACACCCCTCTTGGTAGGCATTGTGATCAGCCCAGCTCTCCTACAGGTGGGAAACTGAGGCCTGGGGAGAAGACACACAGTAGGGCACCCTGCTTCGCCAGGGAAGGCGTGCCAGGTGGGCAGACTCATGCCTCAGTCACACAAACCCTACCTGGGCCTGGCACAGGCCTTCCGGGCAGCTGGTCTCCCTGGGGCCCTGGGGCCAAAGGGGCAGTGCCCCTGGCTATCTCTGGGGTGCGCCTGGGCCATCTCCCTCAGGCAGGTTGCCAGGACTGCCAGGGCAGAGCCGGGAGCCCTGTCACCACCTGCCCCGGGTGCTTTCTGAGGGCAGCCTCAGGGTCTGCCTCCCAGCACCCATTTCTGCTCCAGGCCGGCTGGCCACACCCACTCAGATGCCGTCTGGTCCCCTGCCCAGGATGGGAGCCCTCAGGATGGTCATGGAATGAGGTGGGCTCTGTGGGCTGCCCGGCCCTGGGCTGGCAGCTGCCTGGAGCTTCCTGATGCTGCCTCTCAGAGGCTCGGGGGCCAGAGGGTGGGGGGAGGGTTGGGGGGAAATTCCAGGTGGCGGTGACAGCACAATAACCCGCATCACTCAGCAACCGCACGGAGGCTTCAGCCCCTGCTGGGCACCAGGCAGCACCCTGCCCCTGGCCTCCCGAGCACCTGTGCACAGTGAGCGAGATGCCAGGGCCCGGGTCAGGCGCAGCCCAAGTCAGAATGGGGACACAATGAGGTGCTGAGGGCTGGGGTGGCCTGGCATGTGAATGATCGTGGCTGGGCACAGGAGGCTCATGAGGACAACCCTAAGGGAAGGAGTCCAGTCACTGCCTCCAGTCCTGGGTCCTGGTGGGCTCAGAAGGCAGGGCTTTGCTGAGCAGTAGCAGATGGAGTAGCCCTCCTGCCTCTCCCAGTGCTGGGTGGACACAGTGGGGGGGAGCTCCAACTGCCAGGCACACCAGGTACATATAGGTTCTATGTAACGTCAGAGGCCAGAACACCCAGTGTAACCTTGAGGCCAGACACAGACCAAGAAAGCTGCACCTCTGTCCTCATCAGCCCACCCAGCCTAGCCTGCCTGCTCCGGCCACCACCCGGCTCCGCGAGGCATCTGCATGGCCCCGGAAGTGGAGACTCTCTAGGCAGCAGGTTCTGCCTCGATGCCACTAGGGGCTGCACGTTGCCCATCTGCCCTGTGAGGAGCCCGGGGCCTGGGCTGGAAGGCAGGCAGAGATGGGGCCAGGCTTCCTTCTGGGAGTGTCAGGACTCGACTCTGATTAGCCACACTGTTTACTTGTCACCGCCTCGACACCAGAGAAGCCACCCTGAGCAGGCCCCACAGGCTCGGGACAGCCAGTGGACCGTGAAGGAGAAAGGCCCGCAGCTGCCACGCCCACCTCCTCTGGGCCCCAGGCTGGAGACCACAGAGACCTGGGCAGCAACAGGTCTGGGCGTTGGCATGGCACCCAACGGCCACGCACTCAGACCCAGCTCTGGGGGAGCAGCGGTCTCCAAACTGGCCCTGCGACATGCCAGGCCCGGAAGCTACTAGGCAGGAGGGGCTGAGAGGGTCAGGGGCCTGAGGGTCCACACGGAAACTCTTGGAGGCTGAGCCAGGCTCAAGTCACATCTGAGGAAGGAACAGGCTGATGACTAAGCACCTGGGCACCTTGGACCTGCTGCTCAAAAGCACACTTCACCTCTCTGACACCCCGGAGCTCACGCACACAGGTGCAAGCACCGGCAGACATGCGCACACACTCACACCAGGATCTCTGGAGAGGGGCAGCAAGGCAGGCTGGGGCGGGGGGGCAGGGGGGGGCAGGGAACGCTGCCAGCTGGCTTGATGTGAGGTCTGAAAGGGGGGTGCTCCCCAGCCTCAGTGCCTCCAACAGCCCCTCCCCAGGGAGGCTGGCTCCTCCCTGCTGGTCAGGCCCCAGGAGGACTCAGGGCCACACTGAGGTGGCAGGTGCCAGGGTGGGACAAGGTGACACAGCCAGCGATTTGGGAAGCTGTGGAAGTGGGGGAAGATCGGCGGGAAGAGTGAGTACGGAGGACAAGCAGGGGCCACAGAGCAGGGCTCCTCATCAGAGGCAGAGACACTAGGGCCTGAAAGCACAGCTGGCTGCACCCCTTCAGCTAAGAAGTAAGGATTGAAACAAAGTTCCCCAGAGAAACCTGAGGCCACAGGTTGCCGGGAGTGTAGAGCTACTGTTCACTCAGGACAGACTCACGGACATGTCCACAGAGAGGTCAGCAGGAAGCTACACCCCCGGCCTGCTCCCAGCACGTCCCCCGGGGAACTGATGCCCTGGGGCTATTCTCCAGTCCAAGAGAAAGGTGCTGCTACCTTGCTCAGCCACAAGATCCAGAGCAGAGTCCTGCCCTGGGCACTGCCCCTGAGCCAGGCATGCCCAGGCAGTGACACAGTCTTAGACCCCAGCACCTGAGGAAGGAGCCTATGGGCAGACACCCCTGCCCTGGGGACCAACTCTATCATGGCCCAGAACAGTGTCTGGGACCATTGCTCTGGGGGGCACAACTGAGAGTCTCCTTCCACCTCTCCCTCTAACTTTCAATTGACAGGAATCTTCTAGAAAGATGGGATGCCTGAAGGTCCACGCCCTTTGCTGGAGGAGTTACTTAGAGGGATCTGTGCTGAGCCTATTGTTGGAAGTGGACCTGCCAGGCGAAACCAGATAATGAACACTCAGGCCCATTTGGGGCCTGGGACAGTGTTTATCCCTATTTTACAGATGGGAAAACTGAGGCAGAGTTTATTAGATGACAATCTAGGTCCACCCATAGTGGGACCTGAGCCCAAAGGCAGGGCAGGGCGTTGGGGAAGGTTGTCAGGCATCCCTCTCTCAGGGTCAGACTGGCTTTGCCCCAGAGGAGGCCTCAAGCCCTCAGAGGGAGCCCCATGGAATTCCCCTCCCAGGGGACTATGACCGAGCAAGGGCAGCTAGCCAGTGCCCAGCCACATACTTGGAAGGTGGGAAGGCCAAGCCACCCTCCTGGCCTGCCTGAGCCCCATCCCATCCACCACCCTGCTGGTGTTGCCTCCCACCCCCCACTCACCAGGTGGGAGACTCCAGGACAGTTGTAAACAGAGCCCAGAACTCTACATGCCAACCCTCCAGGTACTCCAGAGGTGAGCCAGGAGCTGTGCAAGAGACTCTGAGGGAGGCCCGCCCTGACGTTGCCAGAGAAACCCAGGCGTCTCTCCATTGGGGCTCCTCCTCCGGGCCTGAAACCAGTACCTGGGCCTCACCGGGGGCAGGGAGGAAAGGGCACCTGGGGCATTTCTCCCCACTGGGCCTCAGGGCAAGGCTGGGCAGCACAAGGGAGGGTCACTGGCTCTGGCCACATTGCTCTCCGAGAGAGGCCTGGGCTGCGGGGACAGGCTTGGCTCCTTGGCAGTAGGATGAGTCCTTTGGGACTGGCTACGGCTCTTCTGGGCTTGGCCTGGCTCTCTGAGGCCCTGAGGTTTGGCACTGAGGCTCTGAGGCGAGGCTGGACTGGAGGCTGGCTTCAGTGTTTAGTGATGTCACGCTGAACACGGACATCCCTGCTCTGGGCCTGTGTGGCTGTGGCCACTTACAATGAGTCTAAACTTAGGGTCCGAACACAGACTCACCTGCAGGGATCCCACACTCATTCCAACTCAACCCCCTCCCCCATTCCTCTGGGTTCATCATGGGCCTGTCCAGGGAGCAGCAGCTGCCGGGGTCTGGCTTCATGTCTGTGACCACCAACTTTTCACAGCATCATCAAACACAGGCACAACCTACCGTGGCACTCCTGTGACCAGGAGCAGAGGTCTTCATCAGAAGGTATTATGCTAGGGGACAGGGAAGGGAGAGAGTCCAGAGTCTATTCAACTCAGAACCCCGGTCTCCCTAGATGGCTTACAGGACAGGGTTCTTCAGTGAGCACCCTCGGTGAGGACATGTGCTCGTGGGCACCAGCGGGACGGTTTGCAGTCAGTCCAGGTGCTTAGTTCGAGACGTCAGAGGATGGGCTTCCTCTGAGGAGGAGCAAGACGGGGAGACAAACACGGAATGAAACGCAAACTGGTCACACAGCCGGAGCTGTGGAGGGTACGGGAAGGGCTGCTAACTGGACGTGGGTGGACAGCACCAACGGCCACCAGCAAGCGGAGGCAGAGGGCTCTTGTGGGTGCGGCTGTCCCCAGAGATGCCATCTTGCCCCGAGTGTTTGAAAAGCAGGGTCCTGGGGGGGGGGGGGGGTCCACAGCCTTAAGCACTGGTATGGACGTGGCGGTTGGAACCTCAGAGGCAGGAAAGTGGTCCTTCTGGGGCCAGTGCCAGGGGCAGCCTCGTTCACTTTGCTTCTGCACCTGTGCCCAGTCCCTGCAATCAGGTGGTCCCTCTGCACAGTGTGTTGTCCTTGGGGGGAGAGGGGGAGAGGAAGGCACTGGGCGGGGCCAGATCTTAAGGGACTTGCAAACAGCTCTGTCCCTCTCCTTTCCCTGAGCAAGGAGAGGAGAACCTCAGGGGGAGGGAGGTCCTGGGTGGGTCACTTATCCTTGTTTTTTTTCTAGTTTCGGGTCCATTTAATGAATGTGTATTTTTAATAGGAAACCACCCATTTCCTCTAGGTTCCAGTTTGACCATATAGGCTTTTGTTATTTCACTCTTAACTCCTATCTTTCTTTTTTTTTTTTTTTACAGAATTGTTATAACTAATGAACAAATATTGATACATTGTTACTATTATATTTTGTTAATCTTTACCCAGGTATATTTTTGCCAATTATTTTTAGAGAGAATCGAAAGGAGGGAGGAGGAGAGAGAAGGATCGATGAGAGAGACACTGTGATTGGTTGCTTCCCGCATGGGCCCCAACTGGGGCTGGGGATCAAACCTGCAACCCAGGTACATGCCCTTGACCGGGAATGGAACCTGAGACCCTTTGGTGGCTGGGCAGATGCTCTAACTACTGAAAAACGCTGCTCTATTTTATTCAGTTTCCCGCATTCAGGCTCAGTCTCAGCGCTGGTGCCTCTACTTTTTTATCCAATCCCAGAGGTTTCCCTTGAAGCCCTCAACCATCTTCCAAGGAGACAGTGCTGACGGCTGGGTTCCTCGTGACAGACATGGTGGGGCAATAGGAAACCAGACCGGGAGGAGTAGTGAGGCTTGACGCCGGCAACTCAGTGCTGCTGAAGGAAAACGTGTTGTGGATGGTACTTACCCAGGGAAGTGACAGGACCAGATCCCTAACTTAGAAACATGAGGCTGGTCCCAGGTGGAGGTGGGACTGGCGGGAGGGACAGGAAGCTGGGCAGTGGGGAGGCTGGTGAGCGTGGTGCTGGCTGTGCTGAGGCAGGACACGGTGGGCAGAGGAGCAGGGCGTGAGGACCAGAGAGGCGTGGTCAGCCCTGTCCTGAGGATGGAGCCAGCACGGGTGTGGGAGCTGGTACCTAGGGGGACTGGTCATTCGGACCCCAACAGGAGAGCTCATTCTGCTGAAAGGAGACTATTTGCTAATCTCTGGGTTTGTTGGCCAATGAAGGAAGGAAGGACTAAGAAAGGAGGAGAGAGCTCGTCCCCCAGCCACCCAGAGGGAGTGGCGTCCGCTCTGATGGGAGACGGAGGCTTCATTTCTCTTCCTGAAGCCATGCAGCTGGAAGGGGGTGGGGCCAGCAGCGGGCTTTGTGCTGTCGGGCTCAGGCCCTGCCCATAAGGAAACTGCCACCTGGACTCCTCTCAGAGCCACCAGGGAGTTCTTGGCAGGTGAGGCCTCAGGAAGGGGCGTGGGCAGAAGCAGACCTGTGCCCTGGACAGGAGACCAGATTTTAAATTGCTGGAGGATGGGTAGTGAGCAGGGGTGGGAAGTTGTTCCAGGATCCGGGGCTGATTGTGCTTTTGTGAAGGGCCTGGACACCTCCTCCCTCTGGTCTCCCCTGGTCCCCCTTCCTCAGCTGCCCCCTGCCCCCCACTCCCTACCTCCACCCCCGTCCCCTCCTCAGCTGCCTGTTGGAGTCGCACACACACACCAGCAGGGGCAAGTGCACGGCAAGCTGGACCATTGGGTTCAGTGCAGGTTTCCTCCAAATAGAACGAGAAAGAGTCAACCCAATGATGCAAGTCCTGTGGAACCCTCTGTTTGCCCAGGACACTGTGTGTGCTCGCTCTTCTGGCCCATCTTGGCCCATGGAGGCCTCGTTTTAGGACTTTGAATTGTGTTAGAATCAATCTTCAGTTTAGATTCCTGTAAAATGGAGGAACATAAGTCCATGCCTTATCTACCGAAGGCAAGCAATGGGTAAGATGAGGCCCATGAGAGGCTTCATACTAATTTTATCAAAGTGAGCTCATACCAGGGATCTGGATGCTCATTTTAATGCAGAAGGGCGGGGAATGCTCTCTGCTGTCATCTCGTGGGCGTTTTGGAATAACACCCGAGGGAAGGTCACCAGGAGAACAATCAAGAAGATTGAGTTCACCGGATTTTTTCTCCAAGGAAAGACGTCATATGTATACGTAGAAAAAAGTAAGTTGAAAAAAATGGATAAATGACATCATTGGTAGAGTTCATGAGTTTAATAATTAAGGGAAAATCCCATAGTCAGGGTTACTGAGATTTTTTAAAATTCCAAATCTAGAAAAATTAATTCATCGTTTTGAATATTCACATGTGTACACTTTGATTCAACCTAGGCTCTGCTTAATTGGTTGTGGACAAAAGGGGCCACATGCTAACCTGACCAGCTCAGGGAAGGCCTGCTAACTGTCACCCAAAGTAACCACAGGGATGGTCGGAAATTAACCTTGAACTAAAAGCAGTTGTGGTGGATGGCCACATCCTGGGCCAGTATCTTCCCTGACAAGGTCAACCTTTACCTTAACGGAGCCTATTATCCTTTTGCATCTATGATAACACACCCTGGAAATGTCTGGGTAACTTGTAACTTCCCTTTTTCCAGACCCCTTAGGGCATGACCTAATGTTCCTGGGCATCGGACAGAGACTACAAATTCCTTCACTGATACTGTGTTAATTGTTGACTGTTAACTATCCTACATCCATCTAAGTATGTGTCTATCCTTTTTATCCAATCCCAGAAGTTTCCCCTCTTTGCTTTCTAATGCCTCTCTAACCTATCAGCAACAGATTTCATGTGACCCACTTACATCTCCTCCTTTGATGGTAATTTATAAAACAAAATGCTACCATTCTCCGTAGCATAATTCCAATATATTGAGATCCTGCTTCTTAGCAATTATTGAGAATTTGGCTCAAGTAAACTCACAAAAATTCGTTACAAGTTTGAGTGTTTTTTTACATTAGCACATTCATGTGAACTCGAGGTGTGGCTGTGCCAGCAGAAGGGAGTGATCAGGTGAACGGGGGCATGGCCCCGGAAGTGGTCCTGTGAACAGAGGAGGGTTATGTGATCACACGATGCGGGACCACATGAACACATGGGAGTAGGCATGTGAACAAGGGGGCGGGTCCACGTGAAGGTTGAAGGGAGGCAGCCAGGAGCCCCCAGAAGCTGAGTGGCAGAAAGGACCCTCCCCTGGAGCCCTCTGAGGGAGCACAGCCCCAGACACCCTGACTTCAGGTTCTGGCCCCAGAATGGGGAGAGCACATGTTCCTGTTGGCTAAGGCCAGTCTGCAGTCATGGGAGCAGCATCCTCAGGAAATAGACTCTCCTTGCCCCTCCTTCTGGGCCTTTGACTTGGTTCTGGGAACAGCTGAGTGCTGACCCTCAGAGACCTCTCCCTGCAGGGCTCACAGGGAGCTCCATTCCTGTGTCTGTGCCTTGGGCCTGCCTCCCACTTCCCCAGGGGCTCTGGGCAGTGACAGTGCAGTGGGCACACCAGGCTGGCTGTTTGGTGGGAAGCGCAGGCCATGTGGCTCAGGGACTCCTTGTTGCCTTGCTGAGCCCCCAGCTGCAGGATGAGGTAGGGTGGGACTGTTCTCCCAGGCAGTCCGGGAGGCGGTCTGGCTGGGTCCCCTCTTTTCCCCTCCCCCTGGTTTCTCTTCCTTCACCCCGCATGTGAGCTCTCTCTCCCTTGGGAAGGGTCTCCTCAATAAAGTCTGTCCTGGTACCCTGCTCTCTCTCTCTCTCTCTCTGCTCCTTCTGTTTCATCTTTCATATTGGAAAGTCCTTTCGTGGTCGCCTGCCCCAGTCACAGGGCGCGGCTTCCTGGGCTCCATTCCCCCTGAGCCTGTGAACCCGCCCGGAGACCCCCAATAAAGCCTGATCAATTCAATGACTTATTCAGACTCCCTGCTTGCAGTTTCTCTCACGGCGGCGTAGAACCTTACACTCCCCAGCCCTGCCGTTACCTCCCGGACCTTCCCCCTAATGAGTCCAGCTTGGGTTGGAGCTGCCAGGAACCTGAGTTGACAGGAGTCAGCAACTGGGTTGTGGTGCTCATATTCTAGACACCAAAACTGAGGCTCAGAGAGGGGAACAAAGGGCCCTATCCCCAACCCACCTCCCCTTCAGCCCAGCTCACAGGTGTTCCCCTAGCTGCTGCCTGGTTGCTGTAGTGTTAGAGGAGGAGGAAGAGATTTCTGAGAAGCCATCCAAAAATACACACCAGCTGGCCCCTCTTTCCTCACTCCCTCTCTCCAGGTCAAAGTCCTCTTTTGTGCAGGTAGGTGGGGCCTCTTTCTGGCCAGGCAGCTGTGAGCAAAGGAGGTCAAGGAGGCAGAGGGTCCAGATAGTGGGTCCTGGGACCCCAACCTCACCCAGCAGAGCTCCTGGATCTGGGCTCCATCACCCTCCCACAGTTCCCAGACCAGGCGGCTGTTTTCTGCCTCCCCGCCTTTGCACATGCAGCTCCTTCCCCCTTCCTTGTCTTTCAGGGCCCAGCTCAACTGTAACTCCACTGGAGAACCTTCCCCGAGTCACCTGAAGCTCCCCCTGCACCCTGCGCCGACCGTGGTCACAACTGTTTTCTGGATGATGCTCTCACTGGGCAGTGAGGTCTTGGTGTGCGAGCTTTGCCTTTGTGCCCCAGCACCTGGCACAGACAGGTGTTCAGAAAATCCAGAAGGAAGGAGGGAGGGAGGAAGGGAGCCAAGAAACACCTCTCATGGGATTGGAGCAGATGTGGACCGGGAGCACCTGGCACAGGGCTAGCATGGAGCAAAGCTCACTCTCTTCCTGCTGCCTCCCCTTGAGCCTGGGCTCCAGCACTTTCTGCCTCTTCGATGGAGCCTGCTCAGGGTTCGTCTCCACACCCACAGGCCTGTGTCTGCTGCCCATTAGGATGCAAGGTAATGATACCAGGAGGCAGAAGGGCACTTGGCTTCATAAGGAGCTGGTGTGTGAGGGAGACATTCTCAGAAATCCTGAAATCCCAGACTGTGCAAACCTGCCAGGGCCTGAGGGCTGACCTTGAGCAGGGTCTTCAGTGGTTTTCACACTGAATACTTTCTGCAAACCAAGCCTCACCTGAGGCCATTAGATAAAACAGGTGGAAGCTAAGCTGCTTGGGGTGAAGGGGTGGGTGTTGAAGGTGACTGGGAGATGGGACCAGAGTCCCCTTTCCCCTGTAGCTGTGGCTCCTGGGAAGATGGGGGTTGGTGTTAGTCCTGGTGGTGGGATGGGGCAGCCAGGAGGGAGGGGGAGTCCTGGGCAGAGTCCAGGGCTGACATTTACTAACTGGTACAGAAGGGCTTCAGTATCCTCAGAACTGCGTGTTCATGCCCGTGTGGCTGGGCTAACAAACTCACCTTTCACAGCAAGAAGTCAGTGTGTACACACAAAAATGGAAATATGTCCTTGGAAGAAATCATAATAACTTCAAAGTTTAAAGTCCTCACAGTTTCTTTTTTTAATCTTGAAGGAATATTTTAAGGAAAGTGTCTCTAGTCTCAAAGAAATATTTATATGAATTCAGCAATTCCATCAACCTCTCTTTTTTTTTCTTTTGTGAAATTCAAATAAAATTAAATTTAAAATTGCATCTAAAATATCATTGTTATGGTTTTATAAAAGTATCTCTACCCATCTGTTCCTTACCCAGGTTTCTCTTTTTGTATTTGCATGTTAAATCGTGTAAAAGATGTTCAGCTAATGTGATTGGTTATCCTGCCTGGTGGGGTTTGGATTGTGTTTTTACTTCCATCTTTTGGACTTCAGCATGTTTGGCTGAATTCTTTATAATGCACAGATGCCAGTTTTTATTTTGGTGTGAATTTTTCCTTAAAAAGAAATATAGGAAGAAAACAAAGCAATAACCTATTCATTCAACAAGTATTTATTAGACAACTTGATGCCAGGTTGCCATGCTTATTGATAACTTTATGTTTTTTGGTTACTGCACCTTGTAAATATTTTCTTCTAGGTTTCCCTGCCATTATTGTATGCTGCCACTAGATGGCAGTAGGCACAGCAGTATTTTGGGAGGTGCTTCCCCACCCCCACCCTCACTCCCCCACCCCGCCCAGGTATCAGATAAGACTTCAGATTCCAGATTTGTAATTGTCATTGATGACATTTTTGTTTTTGTTAATTATGTCTATCATATATATGTTTTTTTTAATTTTTTTGATAGACACATACTTAAAAAAATATATATATATATATATATATACACTAGTGGCCTGGTGCACGAAACTCGTGCACACGGGGGTGGGGGTGGGGGTGGGGGTTGTCTCTCAGTCCGGCCTGCATCCTCTCCAATCTGAGATCCCTGTGGGATTGGGCCTAAACTGGCACTTGGACAACCCCCTGGAAATCCGCACCTAACCGCTCACCTGCCTGACTGCTTGATCACCCCTAACCACTCTGCTTGCTAACCACTCTGCAACTGATCCCCTCTGCCCCCTACCATCAGCCTGATCACCCTCAACTGCCCACCTCTCCTGGACTGATCACCCCTAACAGCCTCTGCCTTGGCCCCTCCACCATGGCAATCTGGAACCTCCATGGGCACACGCCCTTCATGATCTGGGACCCCTGTTGCCCAGAGCGAAGCTTGGTGGTAGCCGGTCTTCTCCCCCCCCCCCCCCCCCCCCCCGTGGCCCTGCCCCTTCCCCCACGCACCAGTAATCTGGGACCCCTGCGCTCTCGCCCCTCTCGATCTCAGATGCCAGGCACCCACGGCAAAGCATGGCTGTGGCCTTCCCGCCATGCCTCGGGGCAGCCTGGGAAACTGGCACGGCGGGCTTGCTGGGACCACCAGGGCAGCATCAGCTCCCCAGGCCCATGGTGCTCCTTCCCCAGGCCGTGAGGCGGCTGGAGAGGCAGGATCTCACACTGCTCGGCCCCTGCCCCCCGCTCCTGATTGGCTGGTAGCATAGCCAATCAGGAGCCAAGGCACCATCACATTTGCATGTTACTCTTTTATTAGATAGGATATCTTGATTTCAGAGAGGGAGAGAGAGAGAGAAACATTGATGATGAGAATCATTGATCGGCTGCCTCCTGCACACCCCCTACTGGGGATTGAGCCTGTAACCCAGGCATGTGCCCTTGGCTGGGATCAAACCTGGGACCTTTCAGTCTGTAAGCTGACGCTCTATCCACTGAACCAAACTAGCCAGAGCTTACTTCTTTTTTTAAAAAAAATATTTTTTGTATTGATTTCAGAGAGGAAGGGAGAAGGAAAGAAATAGAAAGATCATTGATGAGGGAGAACCATGAATCAGCTGCCTCCTGCACTCCCCATAGTGGGGATAGAGCCTGCCATCCAGGCATGTGCTTTTGATCCGGAATCGAACCCGGGGCCCTTCAGTCCACAGGCCAATGCTCTATCCACTGAAAAAACTGGCCAGGGCCGTGTATATGTTTTAAATCCCACAAGATATTATATAAAACAGTCAATATTTATTTAGTTTTATCTACCTTTTAGTTTGGCACTCTTTATTCTGACTCTACTTACTCCCTTCATCTGGGATAGTTCTCCCTCTGCTTGATGAACATTTATATATATATATATATATATATATATATATATATATATATATATATATATTATTGATTTTTTAAAGAGAGGAAGGGAGAGGGATAGAAAGTCAGAAACATCAATGAGAGGGAAACATCGATCAGCTGCCTCCTGCACGCCCCCTATTGGGGATGTGCCTGCAGCCAAGGTACATGCCCTTGACCAGAATCGAACCCGGGACCTTTCAGTCCGCAGTCCAACGCTCTATCCACTGAGCCAAACCGGTTTCGGCTGACTGATGAACATTTAATGTTTATTTTGAGTGTGGGTGAGCTGGTGAGAAACCCTGACAACCACTTAGTGATCCAAGAAGATCTTTATTTCCTGTTTCCTTCTGAAGGGTCTTCTAGCCTCATGCTTCTTGCTCCATTTAACACAATTGTGTCTTTCCTGCTGGCTTCTATTAAAATCCTCGTTAACTTCATTTTCACCAGTTTGGCAGTGAGCACTCAGGGGCTCCTAGAGCTCCTTGAATCTGTGGCTTGATGTGTTTTGGAAACACTCAACCATTATTTCTTCAGGTATCACTCTGCTTTATCCTCGCCTTTCCTCCTAAGACCATAATTTCACGTATGCTACACTTTACACAGTGCCTCCCATTTCTCTCATGTTCTTCCTCTTTGTGTTCCATCCCATGTCCTTTCCATGCTTTGGTCTGTGTATTCCCTGCAAAACTAAATTCTAGCTCATTCATCCTGTTTTCTGCTTGCACAGGGACCCTCTTGTTTCTGAGCAGAGCGCCCAGCATCACGTCCCTGCAACATATGGAGGAAAGAGCAGAGGGCTCCAACCCTACACCCTCGGGCCTAGAGGCTAAGAAATAAGTCCTGGCCACACCCAGCCTGTGCCCTGGAGGGACCTCTGAGCTGCTGTTTCTCTCCATATAAACCTGTCACAGTGCCCACCTGCTGGGGGTTGGGATGCGCCATGAGGGCATCAACGTGAAGACAGGAAGGCACCGCTATTCTAATGGGAATGGCGGGCCCAGGTTGGTGAGGGAAGTGAAGTCAGAACCTGCCCTTCATCCTGAGACACAAACAGCAATGCACACACATGTTCACACCACACGTGCACAGGTGCACACGCCCTCATACACACAGAGGCCTGAGTGCCTCTCCTGAGCCAGAGCCACTCTCACTTCCCCTGGAAGCACCCACACCCACCTCAACCACAAGACAATTCACACTGGACAATGTGGTGCTGATGTGAGAACTAGCCGGCTTCTCCAGGCCATTTCCTTTGGGCCAAACGACTTGTCATCACTTGACACATTCAAGTTGTGGTGAAAAGGGACCCCATGCTAACCTGACTAATGAGGGAAGGTCTGCATGGCAGCCTTGCAAACTCAGAGACCTAAAGTAACCACAAGGATGGTCTGAAATTAAACTTTTTACATTAAAAAGCAGTCTATTGTGGGTAGACATGACCTAGGTGGTATATTCCCTGACAAAGCTCAACTTTGGTCTAAGTGAGCCTATTGTCTTTTTTTTGCATCTGATAACATAACGTACCTTTGGCTCATCAGGGTAACTTGTAATTTCCCGTTTTTTACATAACCCTCAGGATACAACCAATGCATCAGGGCTGAGACCACAATTTCCCTGATTGTTATTGTTATCATGTTAATTGCTGACTGTTAACTCTGCTGCACCATCTAAGTAAAAGAGCATGTGTCTATCATTTCGCTTTCTCCGCCTCCCTAATCTATCACCAAGGGATTTCATGTAACCCACTTTTATCTACTCCCCAATTTATAGAACTTCGTGAAAAACCGCCATTCTCCACCAATTCATTGGATTCTGCTTCCTGCCAATTGTCGCCAACAGCACCTGGGGCCTGAGATGAGAAGCTAGGCCAGGACTCACAGTCCTCAGTCCGAACATCAGGAGAGCAATGAGGTGGAATAGGGTGAAGGATGTCTGTGCAAACAGAGGGCCTGGTTGTGAGACCAAACATGAGGTGAGCTGGGGCAGGGGAGCAGGTACAGCCAGCCTGTTGGACCAGAAAAGTGTGCCTGGACTGTTTCTGGGGTACAAGTTTCAGGTGCCAATTTAAGTGAGGAATTCCTGTGGATCTATCTTTCTGTAAGCACATCCTTAGACTGGACACAAGATTTAGGAAAGTATAGTCTGGTCCCAGTTTACTTGAGCATTGCAAGGGCCAACCTCACAGGCTCTCAGGAGCAGAGCCTACTCTTACTAGTAAGCTTAGGTCTTTCAACAATGAATGTGAGAAGTATAAAAATGATAAATTTATTATTAATGAAAAAAGACCCTAAGAAATTTGTTTCGTGTCTAAAAGAACATTGCCTCTAAATGCAGACCCAGGCTCAGATCAATTTTGGAGAATTTCCTCTATCAGAACTGCTGCAGTGACACATGAAGTGCAAATGAGAAAAGGAGCAAATTTGGTCTAAAACGTTTGGAATAATTTCCCCCTCTGACTGTCAAGATACCAAATTGGGTAACCAAAGAAAAGGCCTCTGGTGTTCTCACCATAGCAATCCAGGTTCTTATACTTTTAACCTCTCCAATGTTTTCCTCTAGTATATATTTTTTCTAAAATGAAAATGGCTTTGTTTGTTGCAGTTTACTTCAACTATTCAGAATAATACAGTTAATTCAAAATCCTGCCACAAAAGGTATAAACTGCCTTTGTGTTAAGTGCATATTTTTCCAGACAACTCTACATGCGCAATTTCTTTCTTCTATTTTCTGTGGACTTAATTTACTATTCTAGATTCTAAGAAGGGTATAAAACTCATAAATATTCAGCTTGTCTCTTTCCCTAATATATGCACTAAGACTGCACATTTTTCTGTAAGTCTTGTAATATAATATTTTTATTATCATTCAGTTCTAATTATTTCCTAACCCTTGGGCCTCTCTTATGGATCTCTGCTTACAGTGTGAGGCCTGGGGCCTGTGGTTTAGTTCCTGTCTTGGCATCTGGTAACTGGTGTCTGGTGTCTAGTGCCTGCTTAGGAACCTGGGTTTCTAAACACAGACCTGAGTTCAGACTCGAGAGTCTGTGGTTTCAGGGTGAATTGTGTTTATCTCTTTGTCTGGGTTCTGGATTCTGTTTGGGTGTGGCTGGTTTCCTGCGTTCCTGTGTGGGGTCCACATGCAGCTATGACATCAGGGCCTGACGGAAGGGGTCCTGTGTCATGCCATCTGGTGTCTGGCATTTATGGCCCAAGGTCTGACTTTATGTCTGAGGTTTACCGTTTGGTTCGTGGTCAGCTGTGGGGACCGGGGTCTGTTTCTGGGGCCCTGAGCCCAGCTCTGCTATCTGGTGTCTGTTAACTGATGGTCCTTGTCTTTAGCTCAGAGCCAACTGGAGTCTTTGTCAGGGTTTGAGGAGGCCCTTGGGTCAGGCTGCCCTGAGTGAATTCCCTTTCAGGTTACACAACTCAGCTCTGCTCTGCTCCAGTCTGTGTGTATTCTGGTCTGGGCCTGGCATCTTCTCTTGTCTCAGTCCAGATGATTTTAGTGAGTGTGATGTGGTAGGACATTTACAGTCGCTCCCGGAATTGAGGTTTGTATGAGAGGCTCCTGTGCAGAAATGAACATGAAGCTCTGTTGTTTTTGTTTGTTTGTTTGTTTTGTTTTTGCTAAATCTGAGCTCAATTATTCATCAGGAGCCCTTTATAGTAGAGATCTTTATTCTTATCATCAATGTCTATCATCCTCTATGTGAGTTGCACGGGGAGTCCTGGGGTAAGGGACGAGGAGAAGAGCTGGAGGCAGATTTTCTATCTTATTTTGAACCAGCTATGAAGGAGATGAGGGGTCTGGGGAAGAACGTAGTAGACCTGGGACAACATTTCTATCCTGCCTTGAGATCAGTATGTGAGGGGCAGAGCCATTGTTTGGCTAAGAGGTGAGGAGAGAACTGGAGACAAATTACTAATCCCCTTTCTACACATCTTTTGAGGGAGCCATGAGTCAGTGGGCAAGGAGACACCTGCAGGGAAATTCTCCCTCCCTGCTTCAGCCCACTGTGAAGAACACAGTGGTTGTTGGGCACATGGCCAGGAAAGACCTTGAGCAGAACTCTGTATCATGGCTCTAGCCAGCCCGTGTGGTCACAGTGGTTGCCTGGCAAAAGGAGAACCCCCTGGAGCTGAATTTTCCACCCCTGCTTTCTCCAGGATGTGATGGGATAGAGGACACGAGGAAAGGGGCCTGGGAAGTGAGGGCCAGTGGAGACCTTGAGATGAGTTATGTGTCCCAACTCCAGCCCAGGTCTAATTAGGCAGCTGATGCCTGCGGAAATGGGCCTGGAGAGACCTGGATGTGATGTCTCTGTCCTGGTGCAGGCAGTAAGGGGGGTAGAGGGGGGTGCCAGAGATAAGGGTTGAGTTCCAGTGACTGAACCAGAGGGGGTGCCTGGGGTGGAGTGCCCTGCAGCCAGCTGGAGTCTGTGAGTACTTTCTCCCGCTGTTTCCAAGTCAACGCTTCCTCAGGACCAGCTACCTGGGGGTGTCCTCCTGGTTCCAGTTGGACCCCTTTTTGTGATCACCTCCTCTGGACAGGATTCAGGAGTGCACTGCTTCCAAATACACACATTTCAAAATATATATGTATTTATTGATTTTTAGGGAGAGAGGAAGCGAGAGGGATAGAGAGACAGAAGCATCAATGAGAGTCATTGATCAGCTGCTTCATGCACAACCCCTACTGGGGATCGAGCCTGCAACCCCGGGCATGTTCCCTGATTGCGAATTGAACTGTGACCTCCTGGTTCATAGGTCGACACTCAACGACTGAGCCACACCAGCTGAGCCAAATAGATAAATTAATGGGACAGAATAGAAGGTGTAGTGAGAGACCCAAATGCAAAGATAAATTTTGTATAACAAACATGTCTCCTCAGATCATTAGAAAAATGTGTGTTAAATAATAAACGGAATTGGGCCATGAAGCCAGCAGCCCTAGTATGTTGCCCAGTGGTTAGAGCAGTGGCCCTGGGTCAAGGGCACCATTCCTGGCCTGGAGGCTGCATGTTGGAGGCAACCAGTGGATGTGTTTCTCTCTGTGTCCCCCTCTCCCTTCTACTTTCTCTTTCTCTCTTTTTAAAATATATTTTTATGGATTTCAGAGAGGAAGGAAGAGGGAGGAAGAGATAGAAACATCAATAATGAGAGACAATCATGGATTGGTTGCCTCCTGCACACCCCCCACTGGGGATCGAGCCATAACCTGGGCATGTGCCCTTGGCTGAAATCAAACCTCAGACCCTTCAGCCCACAGGATGATGCTCCCTTCCACTCTCTCTTAAAAATAATCAATGTAGCCCTTATTGGTTTGGCTCAGTGAATAGAGCGTCGGCCTGGGGAACTGAAGGGTCCCGGGTTCGATTTGGGTTAAGGGCATGTACCTTGGCTCCGGGCACATCCCCAGTGGGGGGTGTGCAGGAAGCAGCTGATCGATGTTTCTCTCTCTTCGATGTTTCTGACTTTCTATCCCTCTCCCTTCCTCTCTGTAAAAAAAAAAAAAAAAAG
The DNA here is from genome assembly GCA_027563665.1 of Antrozous pallidus. NCBI lineage: Eukaryota > Metazoa > Chordata > Mammalia > Chiroptera > Vespertilionidae > Antrozous > Antrozous pallidus. The sequence goes on from CM050522.1 coordinate 85,875,969, forward strand.
CAATAAAGTATATTTAAAAAATAAATAAATAAAATCAATGGAAATAGTCTCCGGTGAGGATGAACAACTAAAAAGAAGGCTAAGCCGAAACCGGTTTGGCTCAGTGGATAGAGCGTCGGCCTCTGGACTGAAAGGTCCCAGGTTCGATTCTGGTCAAGGGCATGTACCGCGGCTGCGGGCACATCCCTAGCAGGGGGTGTGCAAGAGGCAGCTGATTGATGTTTCTCTCTAACCTTTGTTTCCGACTTTCTATCCCTCTCCCTTCCTCTCTGTGGAAAAATCAATAAAATATATTTTTAATAAATAAATTAAAAATAAAAATAAAAAGAAGGCTAAGCCACACATTTTTTTCTGGAGGGGCGGGTCCGGGTTGGAATGGGGGCGGGGCCTGATTGAGGCTGGAGCTGGTCTGGGGCTTAGGGGCGTGGCCTCGCTGCGCGCCCTAAAACCGAAGGACCTTCGCTGTGCTGTGCGGGCCGCGTGGGAACTGAGGCGCGAGGCGTGTTGAGCCTGAGGGAGCGGAGGGGTGGGGACCTGAGGAGAGGAAGGTGTCCCAAGCGGAACCACACGGGGGTCAGGGTACGAGGCAGGCGCTAGCAGCGTGGCCGGCCCTGAGGTGTGAGGAGCGGCTACGGGAGAGGCGGGCGGGCGGGCGCGAGGCTGAGGCTGAGGTGGTGAGGAGAGGCCTCCAGTGTGAGGTGTGAGGCTGAGGGGAGCCGAGTAGAGGTCGTGAGATGAGGGGCAGAGGGTGTGAGGTCCGAGGTGTGAGGAGGTGTGAGGTGGCGCTGTGGCCGGGCCCCCAGGTGAGGCCGCTCAGGCCCGGCTCCCCGTGGTCGTTGTCGCTGGGGCTGATTTCTCAGGAGCCACAGCCGCCCCCAGGCTCCCGTGCGGATCCCGGTGTGTCACCGTCCGAGCTGAGGAAGGGAGGCGTGTTCCAGCCGTGACGACAGGCCCGTGCCTCGGTTGGTCCCGTAGCCGACAATGTGGAGGCTTTGATCCAGGTCCGGCGTGTCCGGGGTTTCTCCGTCTCCTCCCATTGAAGCCTTTATTTACCGCCCAGAGTGGGGAATACAGCGGCCACAGCTGTTCATTGGGCATGTTGGTGTTAAACTCTTAGGTAAGAAAGAACCTGTAGTTCCCCCATTTCTTCCCAAGAGGTTCCCATGGCGACGCCTGGTGTCAGGAGGAACGTTACGGCCTCAGCTTCAGACCTTAAGGCAAACAGGAGCCTGCTGGCCCCCCACCCGCACGTGTGCCATTGCTTTTGGGTTTTCTTACAGCATAACCTGCCAAGTGTGCTGCCCCTTCCTAAATATCACCTGCCTCACCATTTCCCAAAACTTCGTATTCCAAATATCACCTCCTTGCTTTTCGCATTACCTTGTATGTAAAGGAACGGAACAGCACAGAAGTGTTAGTAAATGACCCAAAACCATCAATAAATGGTGAAAGATGCTAGGTCAGTTGCGTCAACATGCCTCATAAAATAACTGGTTTGGGACACCGGACAAACAGTGGTCGCAGACAAAAGACGACCAGCAGGATTTTTCCTGATGGAGAGGCGCGTGGACATCAGTGAGCCTTTCCTGTGGGACCGCTTTTCACGGGCACGTCCTGCAGCTGAACACCAGCTTCTGGAGCGCCGCCTCCCTGTCAGTCCGCTGAGCTGTGCGGTCCCATCCTGCAGTCTCTTCCGAGGCAGAGCCGAGGCGCTGTCAGCAATGAGTGTTCTAACCCAGTGGTCGGCAAACTCATTAGTCAACAGAGCCAAACATCAACAGTTCAACCATTGAAATTTCTTTTGAGAGCCGAATAGAGACTTCTGTGCATGAAGTTTCGATCGCACTGTATGTGCGCACATGGTATTTTTTGGAAGAACCACACTCAAGGGGCCAAAGAGCCGCATGTGGTTCCTTGAGCTGCAGTTTGCCGATCACTGCTCTAAGCTATAAAAGGTATGCTCTGGTTTCTCTTCAGACCGTATAAATCTTTCGCCTTTTACTAAGCTATAACACGGGAATTCTACCTGGCTGGTGTTGCTCAGTGGTTAGAGAGTCGGCTCACATCCCGAAGGGTCTTGGGTTTGAGTCCCAGTCAAGGGCATGTGTCTGGATTGCAGGTTTGATCCACACTGAGTATGGGAGGCAACCAATCAATGTGTCTCCTTCACAGGGATGTTTCTCTTTCCTCCTTCCTCCCTCCCTCCCTCCCTCTTTCTCTAGAAGGTCATGAAGAAAAGATTCTTGGGTGACGATTAATGAAAAAAAAAGTGTGTGTGTGTGTGTGTGTGTGTGTGTGTGTGTGTGTGAATTTCACAATTTACAGAATGAAGACTCCAAGAAGTCTATTCTGTCTTGAAAAGAAAATTGCTCGTAAATGTTAGAACCAGGCTCAGGTGAATTCCGCTGGGATTGCACATGGAGGTGCAGGTTATGAAGGGAGCCACTTTGGGCTAAACAATTAGAAAGCTTCTATTCTCTTTAGACTAAGAGACCAGGCTTGGTGAGCAAAGAAAAGACTTGGAGGCCTAGTTCGGCAAGGGCAGGCGGAAAGCTTGGCTTCCTCCATTGCCAGGGAAACCCAAGCCTCCCTCCTGCTCTCAGGGCCACAACCATCTGGGGTTTATTTGCATAATTTGCTCCTGATTGGCTGATGAGCATGGCTTGATCAGAGGTACGTCAATTTATATATTACTCTTTTATTAGATAGGCTTATCCCATGTTTCCTCTAGAACACTTTTTCTTAAAATGCAAATGCCTTTGTTTGTTGCAGTTTACCTAAATAATGCAGAAAAAATAAAATTAATTCAAAATTCTACTCCAAGAGTAAAAAAGTAACTGCTATGAAATATTCCCCTTCAGATATCTGTATATGCACACATTTCCTTTGTTCTGTTTTCTCTTGATTTATTTTACTGTTTTAGGTATATATATATACTAGTATATTGGTTTACCTAAATAATGCAGAAAAAGTAAAATTAATTCAAAATTCTACTCCAAGAGTAAAAAAGTAAATGCTATGAAATATTTCTGTTGGAATATATCTTCTAGGCTGTGCCTCTCTTGCCTGGCTGGGCTTGACAGAGGATCTCAGGCTGTGCCCCCGTGTCAGTAGGGATTTACGGGGGACCTGAGGCTGCGCCTCCCTCCCGGTGCTGGGCAGGGGGACCTGAGGCTGTGCTCCTCTGCCTGGTGGGGCTTGATGGGGGACCTCAGACCATGCCCCCTACCCAGCGGGGCTTGACAGGGGATCTTAGGTCATGTCTCCCACCTGGTGGGACTTGATGGGGGACCTCAGGCCACGCCCCCTGTCCTGGTGCTGGGTCAGGGGACCCGAGGACACCCCCTTCCCTGCGGGGCTTGACAAGGGTGAAACTGGCGGGGTCTGGGGGCGGGGGGGTGGCTGGGTCTGGGTCTGGGTCTGATGTGATTTTGAGGCACATGTGAGTGAGTGGGCACTTGACTCTGAGTCCCGTGGTGCGCCCCAAACTCTGACAGGAGGAAGGTTTTCATATACATTTTACTAATTTTCTTTAGTCTCTGATACTTCTATTATAAAGAGCAAATATCAGTATTAAATTATTTCCTCTAATTAATACCCTTTTAGTGTGAACAAATTTCGTGCACCGGGCTACTAGTTTATATATAAGAAGTTTCTAGGTGTCTTCTGTTCCTGATTTCTAGATTAACTGAGATGACAAAAAGAAACATACTGTATATAATTTCAGTTCTTTGAAGTTTGTTGAAACTTACTTCACGGTTCTGCGTGGTCGCAGAAACTATAATTGAAGTGTGCTCCTCTGCTGCCACCTCGTGTGCAACTTGGTGATAACACCTTCATGCCTTTCAGCAGGAAAGGTTATTGGGTACAGTGGGTTTTCTGAACATTGACTACAGTTTACTGCTCAGGTTATTGACGTTTCTTACATCTTCACTGAGGTCTTTGTGGGAGGCTCTTGGTTCTAAAATAGGTGTGACCTGTCTCTGAGTGAGAGATATGTGTTAGATGTATTATGATTATAAATTTATTAAGAATATAAATTTACTAGAGGCCCAGTGCACAAAATTCGAGAAGGAGCCTGCACCTTCTCCAATATGGGACCCCCGTGGGAATGTCCAACTGATGGTTTAGGGACATTAACTCCAGCATTAGGAAAATCACAGAGAATGTCCTTGACATACAAACAGCGTTATTTTATGAGTTTTTTTTTTTTAATAATAATGGCCATTCCTTTAAATAATAGCTGCTTACATAGAATACAGCTGGTACTATGTGAATTCAGAATATTAATATCACAAAATCATACAAGGTTGTAGTGGAAATAATCTTGAATGATCTAGTCCAAACTGTTATAAATATGGTAATTCCCTTTTCTAAGATTTTGAACGTTTTTTGTCCTAAGAAGGTTAACCAACTTTTGAGGCAACCTATTTTCTGTGAAAGGACTGGAGACTTCGGCAGGGCTGAGGGGACTGGGCACTGCCATCTTGTGGCTATGGGTGCTGTCATATTTGTGACTGCATGATGGTCAATTTGCATATTTCATCTTTATTATATAGGATTGTGATTATAAATCTAATATGATTATAAATTTATTATGATTATAAATTTGTCTAATTTTCCTTGTAGCTCAGTTCTGTGTACTTTGTTTTCATGTGATGAAGTGCTTGTGAATGTGTATCTTCCTGATAAAATGAAGTTAATGGTTTGGAGTGCTCTTATTTATTTATAGTCATGCTATAGTCAAGTCTCATGTGTTATCATGTAATTTTTATTTGGCTTATGTGTGCTTAATTTATCTTTTTCCATTCTTTCACTTTTGACCTCTTTGTACCCTTATGTTTAGTAGCTTTCAGTTTTTTATACTAGTTATGAGTGAAATGAGTTGATTCTGTTTCAATATTTTTTCCCTTTCAGTTGTCCAACACCATTTCCCACTTGTCTAAGGAGATATATTTTTAAAATATATTTTATTTATTTTTTACATAGAGGAAGGGAGAGGGATAGAAAGTCAGAAACATCGATGAGAGAGAAACATCGATCAGCTGCCTCCAGCACACCCCCCACTGGGGGTGTGCCCGCAACCAAGGTACATGCCCTTGACCAGAATTGAACCTGGGATTCTTGAGTCCGCAGGCCGACGCTCTATCCGGTGAGCCAAACTGGTTTCAGGAGGAGATATTTTGATTACACCAAATTTTCACATGTATTTCAGTCTATTACTGGACTTTGTATTCTGTTCCATCAACTTTTCTATTCACAGGACATTACCCAAGTTTTTAAAACTGTAGCTTTATAACTCAATAAATTACAAGAATGTATCTTCCCTAACCTAGGATGCTTAGGGAGAGAGAGAGATAGAAATATTAATATGAGAGGGATCACTGATTGGCTGCACCTGCACGTACACCAATGTGGATCGAGCCCACATCCTGGGCATGTGTCCTGACTGGGAATCAAACCTGACTTCCTGATTCATAGGTTGATGCTCAACCATGGAGTCACACTGGCCAGGCTACCAGGAGTTTCTTGGTACTCATCTCTTACCCCTTCTCTTCATCCTATAGTTTTTGATATTACCTAACAAAATTAATATGCCACGTGTCCTGCACTTTTCCTAAATATCACCCATTTCACCTCCACAATCTAAGACCCTGGTTCCCCATTTTTCAGCATTTCCTGTTTCTAATATTACCTTACTGGAGGCCCAGTGCAGGAAATTCGTGCATGGGTAGGGTTTGTATTGGCTGCTGGCCGACAGCCAGGGTGCATCCTTTTCCCTGGCCGCATGACTCCACTGGCTGGGGAGTGGGGGTGCAGGGGGGACTCCCTTCCCCAAGCTGACTGTTGCCGCTGGCCCCACCCCTTGGTTGAACTCCCAGACTCCCAGTTGAATTCCCAGTCGAGGGGATAATCTGCATATTAGACTTCTATTATATACGATTGTCTTTGGTATTCATTTGTATGTGAGTTTTACTTGTGTATGTATTAAATGTGGTACATCTCTTGTCAATTTGATCATGTTAATTTGGTTATTAGTCCAGCTGTTATAATTTACAAGGTATGAGGTAAATAATTACTTTTTAAATCTCCCACAGTTGTGAAGAGGCAGCCTTGTGAGATTATCCAGTGGGACACAGCTAACTTCTCATGCTGCTGCAGCCAAGAGATCATGGACACCTGCCAGCAAAGGTAAGCATTATTGTTTTTCATTCTGTTAGGTTTATGTATGTGACACCTCAGGGTTTGGAAGAATTGTGAAGTTCTGGAATTGTTTTTTCTTCTTATACATTGACATGGAAATGAAAAAAGAGTATTTGTGAAACTAGCTACTTGGACTTAGAGTGACATGGTTTCTCTTTATTGAATCACGGGTTTGTGTGCAACGTGCGGGTCTGGTTCAGTTCATGCATCTGGCATTGGGCACCTGAGCTCTGGTGTCTGTCTACAACTCCACATTGTGGCTGTGGCGTCTTAGTCATAGATCCCTACCGTATGTCCAGGGTCTGTGGTTTCGGTTCAAATATATATTTGTGTCTGGGGTTTTGGGACTCTTTAGGTGTTGCTTTGTGTCCTGGGTTCTGTGTGGGGTTCAAGTGCAGCTATAGATTCAGATTCCAGAGTGTGGAATCTGGTTTTAGGAATCAGCTGTCAGTCTCTGGCATCCAGTTTCCGGCTTTTGTGCTGCATAGTATGCTGGAATCAGGGGCATCGCTTTGAGTTTGAGTCCCATGGCAGGGGGTCCAGGTTTTGGTCTGTGGTCCAATGTAGGATCCAGGTTCTGGAGTCCAGGGTATGTGTGAGGTCCTGCTTATGGCTTTGGCATCTAGTCTCTGTCCACTGATGGTCATTGCATTGAACTCATTGTTAATAAGAGTCCCCTACTTTATAGGGTTGTGGCAGGTTATGAAAAAGCTAGAAAAGTCCTTGACAAGTGGTTTGGGGAATCTGAGACTCTAACATGGCCTAATAATTTAGGCACAACTAACAAATCACAAGAACATATCTTCCCTAACTTAGGATGCTTAGGAGCAAATGGGTTACACATTCCAGATCATTACCAGGGCAGATCCACCTTGATTCAAGTTCCTTTCCATGGACATTTTTTAAAAAATGTATTTTATTGATTTTTTACAGAGTGAAAGGGAGAGGGATAGAAAGTCAGAAACATCGATGAGAGAGAGACATCAATCAGCTGCCTCTTGCACGCCCCCTACTGGGGATGTGCCCGCAGCCACGGTACATGCCCTTGACCGGAGTCGAACCTAGGACCTTTCAGTCCGCAGTCCGACGCTCTATCCACTGAGCCAAACCGGTCTCGGCTCCATGGACATTTTTTAAGGTCAAACTGATCAAAGAATGACCCTGATCAGTTTATGCTCTTTGTAATGCATCAGCATATCAAAGGACACACCTGGAGAGTTTATGAATATTCTATCGATATATTCCATTGAGAACTCCCCTAAAAGTGCAACCTTTAAAAACCAGGTAAGCCCTAGGTTTGGCTCAGTGGATGGAGTGTCAGTCTGTGAACTGAAGGGACCTGGATTCAATTCCGGTCAAAAGCATGTACTTCGGTTGCAGGCTCCTCCCTGGCCCCGGCCCTGTTTGGGGCTTGTGCAGGAGGCAACCAATCAATATGTTTCTCTCACATTGCTATTTCTCTGTCTTCTCCTCTCTCTTCTGTTCTCTCTAAAAAAGCAATGAAAAAATATCCTCTGGTGAGGATTAAAAAACAAAACAAACAAAATGAGTCGCTGTTTCCAGGCTCCTATTAAATTCCAATATTGGTCCATAATTTTTCAAGTTACTTCTGTGACATTAAAGTTATTATTAGTGAGCACTTTTCTATCCTAGTAAATTAGTTTTAAACAATTTTTTTCTGATTAAAATATTCTAGTTAATAGTTTATTGTTGCAACACAGTCATTTTGAAATGTGTTTGTGTAACTTAAGGGGTTCTGCTCGATACCTATGCCTGTCTTTTTCAGAATGAAAGATAAAATAACCATGCAGAAAGGTACTAAGAGTAAGGACTCCTTATGTTTTGATTTTTCAGAATGTAATCATAGAGCATAGTTATACACTGGTTTTATAAGATAAATGCTTTCGTTTTCTTTCAAGTAAGTTACTGAGTGTACTGTACACGTCTGTCTATGGAACTTACTACACTGGACCTCAAAAGGAACCTGTCAGGCAAAAAAAAAAAAAAAAAAAAAAAAAAAAAAAAAAACCTATCCTTTGCTGCCCTCCTGTGGCCATTCAAGGAATAACACGCTGTACCTCTGTCCCTGGTGCTGAAGTTCCAGCTACAGCCCTGTGAACCCGACCAAAAATTCCTCCCAGGAAAAAAAGGTCACTAGATCAGCGAGGCTGGCCAGGGCGGCAATCATTCCTTCCCAGGAAGGAACCAAGTCACAGTTGTGGGTTCTTCACCTCATCCCGCCCCAGCTCTGCAAAGAGCGGCCTCAGCTGCTGCACTGACATCACGAGCCTCTTTGAAACGTAGAAGCGACCGTTATTGAGGCAGCCAGTCCATCCAGGGAGTTTCTGAGTACCCCGAGATGCAGCGTGTTCGCAAGGGGCCGCCTTAATTGACGCCCCAGGCCGCCATTACTTAGAGCTAACCTGCGGCAGAGACGCCCCTGTAAAAGAGGCAGCCAGTACTGGTCCCAGGGCCTTGGTCCTGCAGGTAAGCTGCTTCAGGCTGCCTGTACTGGGGCTGCCAGGAGGTTGGCGTCCACAGTCCTTGAGGCAGGCAGTTATACAGAGCCTGCCTGTGTTGTGGCGTGGGGACTGGGTAGGCCACCGCTATTGAGGCAGCTAGTCCATACAGCCAGGTGCTGAGTACTGTGAGATGCAGCGTGCTCACCAGAGGCCGCCTTTACACTGTAGGCCGCCATTACTTAGAGATTCGGTACAGCGTAGGCCCCTCGACCACCCCTCTAACCAGGCAGACCATGCGGGGCACAAGGCCTTTACCTTGGCAAGCTGGTTGCTGCAAGCCACCTCTACTGAGCTGCCAGGAGGTAATAGGCCCCAGTCCTCGAGGACGGCAGTTGTATGAGCCCACTTGGGTTGCGGCTTGCAGGTCGTGTGGGCCGCTATTCTTGAGGCAGCCAGTTTGCAAAGCCACATGCTGAGCCCCTAGATGCAGCATGCTCGAGTGAGGCACCCTCAATTGACGCAAGCTGTAAGCCGCAGGTCGCCATAACCGGGACCTTCGGTAAAACGGAGGCCCCCGGCTAACCATGCAGCTAGTGCGGGGTACAGGGCCTTTTCCCTGCAGATAGGCTGCTGCTTGCCACCTCTACTGAGGCTGCCTGGTAGTTGGAGACCCCATTGTTTGGTGCAGGCAGTTATAGGGAGCCCGCTCGGTTTGCGACTTAGAGAATGTGGGGATGCCATTTTACAGGTCCCCACTCTATTTAGAGAGGTGCCGGGTCCCGTGAGAACCAGCTGGATGGGGGCATGTCACCACTATACACTAAGGAGGCAGGCAGGATTTGAAAGTTCTTGTCGATGTTACTAGGTATAAGTTTACAAGTTTCTAGGATACTAGTTGCCAGGTACTGTGGTACGTGCTGCTGGTTAATAGTTGCCTGGTTAATAGGTACCTGTTAACTAGGTAACTGATTACCTGGTTACTAGTAAATTGCAATACTGCTTCACATTTTTTCAAGTTACTTCTCTAACATTAGGTTATTAAGACTGAGTAGTTTTTTCTCCTAGTAAATTAGGTGTAAACTTTTTTTTTCCTGAATAAAAGGTTCCAGTTACTACTTTGGTTTTGAAACACATTGGTTTTGAAACCTATTCTTGTATCTTGAACAGTTCTGCTCATTACCTCTGGCTGTCTCTTTCAAGAAGGAAAGATAAAGTAATTCTTTAGAAACATGCTAAGAGCAAGCATCCTTTATTTTGTGATTTTTCAGAATGTAATCACAGAGATAGCAGACTAATACACTGGTTGTATAGGACAAACGATTACATTGTTTACTTAAGTAAGTTCCTGATTATACTCTACAGGTCTGTGGGTCTATGTATTTATTACGTATTCCTTAACAGTCTCTGTCAGCTGATTCTTGCCCAAAAGTAATCCTGTGCTGCCGTCCTGTGGACATTTCTGGAATAACACCTTGTGCCTCTGTCCATGGTGCTGAAGTTCCAGCTAAAGCCCTGTGAACCTGACCAAACATTCTACCCAGGAATAAAAGGGTCACAAGATCAGCGAGGCTGGCCAGGGTGGCAATCATTCCTTCCCAGGAAGGACCAAAGTCACAGTTGTGGGTTCTTCACCTCATCCGGCCCCAGCCCTACAAAGGGCGGCCTCGGCTGCTACACTGACATCATGAGCCCCTTTGAAACCTAGAAGACACTGTTGGTGAGGCGGCCAGTCCATCCAGGTAGTTGCTGAGTACCCCGAGATGCATCGTGCTCAAAAGGGGCCGCCTTCATTGACCCATGCCTGACGCCTCAGGCCTCCATTACTTAGAGCTAACCTGTGGCAGAGACGCCCCCGTAAAAGAGGCAGCCAGTACTGGTCCCAGGGCCTTTGGTTCCGCAGGCAAGCCGCTGCAGGCTGCGTGTACTGAGGCTGCCAAGACAATGGCGGCCGCAGTCCACGAGGCAGGCAGCTTTACAGAGCACGAGTCCTTCCATTTCTATGAAGTTCAGTTTCGTGGAGGAGGCATTTCAAGTCTGACTGACCACTGTCACTGCCGGGGCCCAGGGAGCCTGCCCTCTCACAGGTCTGAAATGGCGGGTGTTGAGGATGCCTATTGGGGTGCAGCCTGGCTTGGAGGTGCCCATTAGCCTTTAACTGAGGGGGAAACAGCTGCGGAGTCGGATAGTTTAGAGTCCTCCCTTCCACCCGGCACTGCTTTGATGACATGACAGACAGGCCTCCTGATAGGGGGTCTGCATGACAGGGGACCTCGGCGCTGAGGCTACTGAGGAGGTGCAGGGAACCGTCGCTTCTCCTCCCTGACTTCCTTCGTCCCTGACTCATCAGGAAGAAGGAACTCGGCCGCTGCCGCTGTGGCCAGAGCGCCCGAGGATCTCGGGTTCCATTCCGGTCAAGGGCACATACCTGGGTTGCAGGTGCGATCCCAGACCAGGCAGGGCGTGGGCAGGAGGCAACCAGTCACTGTGTCTCTCTCACATCCGTGTTTCTCTCTCTCCCCCTCCCTCCCGTTCTCTCTAAAGAGAAAGAAAAAAAGGACCAGCACGTGCGCTGCCCACTATCTAACGCTATCACTTGAACGTGTTTCCTGAGAGCCAGCCGCTCGCTGGGCGTCGGGGTCGCAATCCCCAAGTCATTTCCTGGCGTGCCCCGCGCCGGCAAATGACGTATTTTCTAGCGGGCCGGAAGTCGTCCTGACACACTTTAGGGACTAGCCCCGCGCTCACATCTAGACGCACCTCCGGGCATGCTGAGGTCTTTGCGCCGACACACTTCCTGGCGTGCTTCACGCGCGACGGAAGACACACTTCCCGGCATGCACGGCGATTAACGCAATACTCACCTCCCGGCATGCCCCGGGCTTGCGTCGCCACACTCTCCGGGCCTGCGTCGCCACACTCCCGTGCCTGCGTTGCCGCACTTCCCGACGTGCTGCACAACCTAAGGAAGACGCACTTCCCAGCATGCAAAGCGACTGACCAGAGACGCACTTCTGGAATGTCCGCACAGCTGCTGACACACTTCCAGACATGCCCCGCAGTTCTGTTAGACGCACTTCCCAGCTTGCACAGCGCCCGTTCCCTGGTACACGTCCCAGCGCGTGCGTTGCGCTCGCCGACAGGCAGCAATAATTTATTAAGCTGACAAACGCGCGCGCCGCTCGGAGTCCGAATCAATGGAAGAGCCGGGCTCCAGTTCTGGCGGTTCGGAGGTCCTGGTCATCTTGGCAACGTCCCCGGTTCTGGTTGAGTTCCTGGGGCGTCTCTGTTGCCCGGAGGGTCCCTGATGGCGGACATCTGTATCCGCCGGTTAAGCAAAGTGTTAAAGCACTCCATTCTGTAAAGGGTTTGAGGAGGAGGACTGGCGAGAGAGGAAGATCCAACGCAAAGTGCGCCTCTCACGGGGAAGGGGGTGTAGGCGGGATCTCAGGCCACCTGCGAAGGACGTTCCTGTGAAAAATGGGCAACATCTGAATCCCATCAGAGGACAGGACCTTAGAGACGAATCCGTGAGAGCCGATTTTGACGGTTGTGTAGGAGGAGGCTGGTTTATAGAAATTGCCCCTGAAGTATTTGGGAGAAAAATAAAATATTTGTGGTGAGGGAGTCACAGGATATCACACGGGTAGTTTCAGGTTGCTCATGAAGAGAGGTTATCTGCTAGTAACTTCTTTTAATTTAAACAGACCTCAAGCAATACCAGCGATGTCCACAAGGCGGCGCGCTCAACACAAACGGGTTTTACTTGTCATTTCGCTTGCTGGGCTTTAAAAAAGAGTTTTGTTGTTGTGTGTGTGTGTGTGTGTGTGTGTGTGTGTGTGTGTGTGTGTGTTTCTTCTTGTAAATATATTATTGATCTCCGAGGGAAAGGAGAAGGGCAGAGAGAAACACCAATGATGAGAGAGGATCATGTATCGGCTGCTTCCTGCAGCCCCACACCAGGGATGGAGCCCCCAACCCGGAATCAGACCCCTGACCCTCTTTTTCAGAGGTCAAAGCTCAACCACTGAGCAACAACGGCAGGGCAGCGACATGTGTCACCGCTGTGCACTGGAAAGAAAGACTCCTTGGCTGTGAGCCAATGACTCTTTTATTAACTTAGGGCTATAATGCTGCATTTGCTCCGAGGGCATCTTGGGTTTGTTCGATCCACCATTGTGGGTGCATCCCCCGGCTCCCAGAGACGTGTCAGATGCAAGGTGGTCCGAGGGGGGAGCAGGACACAAGGGACACGTACCAGCTCCAGAGAAAGTTTAAAGCAAAGATTACTGTAGGTCTAGGGAACAGATTCGTGCATTTCCGAGGAAATATTGGAGCTCTGACACAGGACACCCCCCTCCCCTTGGTGAGAACTGGAGCAGGCAGTTGATCCACACGCCTGACACAGGTTAGCATGAGAGGGTCCCGTGTTCTGTCTAGCGCACAGTCCGGGTGGACGGACACGGGAGGCTGGGCCCTCGTCACGCAGGCGGCCCCAGTGTCGGCCTAGGTTGGCTTTGGAGCTGCTCGAAACAGGCGAGAAGTGACTGGGAGGCCACGTGCTTGCTTTTCTGCTTTGGTCTGAGTATTCAGTAAACATGGGGGTTCCCAGGCAAGGACCGGGTTTACCGTTGGGGTGCGCCGGAGGGATGAGGTCGGTGGGTGCAGTTCGAGGGGACGTCACACAGCCGGTTGGACTTCATCTCGCAGAAGGTCTCATCCACTGGGGAGAGAGGGGGGGGGGGGGCGATCATACTTGTAAACTAGGTAACTGTTTACCTGTTCACTAGTAAATTGCAATACTGCTTCACAATTTTTCAAGTTACTTCTCTGACATTAGGTTATTAAGACTGAGTATTTTTTCTCCTAGTAAATAAGGTGTAAACTTTTTCCCCCCGCTGAATAAAAGGTTCCAGTTACTACTTTGGGTTTGAAAGATATTGATTTTGAAACCTGTTCTTGCATCTTGAACGATTCTGCTCATTACCTCTGGCTGTCTCTTTCAGAAGGAAAGATGAAGTAATTCTTTAGAAACATGCTAAGAGCAAGCATCCTTTATTTTGTGATTTTTCAGAATGTAATCATAGAGAGATCAAACTAATACACTGGTTGTATAGGACAAACGATTACATTGTTTACTTCAAGTAAGTTCCCGATTATACTCTACAGGTCTGTGGATCTGTGTATTTATTACGCGATTCCTTAACAGACGCTGTCAGCTGATTCTTGCCCAAAAGTAATCCTCTGCTGCCCTCCTGTGGACATTTCTGGAATAACACGGTGTGTCTCTGTCCATGGTGCTGCAGTTGCAGCTAAAGCCCTGTGAACCTGACCAAGCATTCTACCCAGGGAAAAAAGGGTCATAAGATCAGCGAGGCTGGCCAGGGCGGCAATCATTCCTTCCCAGGAAGGACCGAAGTCACAGTTGTGGTTCTTCACCTCATGCCTCCCCAGCCCTGCAAAGGGCGGCTTCGCCTGCTGCACTGACATCATGAGCCCATTTGAAACGAAGAAGCCACCGTTGTTGAGGCGGTCAGTCCATCTAGGGAGTTGCTGAGTACCCTGAGATGCAGAGTGCTCGCAAGGGGCCGCCTAAATTGACCCATGCCTGACGCCGCAGGCCGCCATTACTTAGAGCTTCCCTGCGGCAGAGATGCCCCCGTAAAAGAGGAAGCCAGTACTGGTCCCAGGACCTTTGGTCCTGCAGGCAAGCTGCTACAGGCTGCGTGCACTGAGGCTGCCAGGAGTATAGCGGCTGCAGTCCACGAGGCAGGCAGTTATACAGAGCCCGCTCGTGTTGCAGCTTGGGGACTGTAGGCTGCCATTAGGGAGGAAGCCATTCCATACAGCCAGGTGCTGAGTACTGCGACAGGGAGCTTGCTTGTGAGAGGCCCCCCAAATTGCCCCATGCTTTTCGCTGCTTGCCGGCATTAGAGAGACCTTCCGTGTGGCGGGGGTCCCTGGCTGACTGGCAGCCAGTATGGAGGCCGGTGCCTTTGCCTGGCAGGCAGGCTGCTGCAGGCCGCCTGTGCTGGGGCTGCCAGGAGGTTGGCGTCCACAGTCCTTGAGGCAGACAGTTATGCAGAGCCCGCTCGTGTTGTAACTTGGGGACTGGGTAGGCCACCGCTATTGAGGCAGCTAGTCCATACAGCCAGGTGCTGAGTACCACGAGATGCAGCGTGCTCACCAGAGGCCGCCTTAATTGAGGCAGGCTTTATTTACACCGTAGGCCGCCATTACTAGAGCCTCGGTACAGCATAGGCCCCGCGACCCCCCCTCCCCCCAATCAGGCAGACAGTGCGGGTCACAAGGCCTTTACCCCGGCAAGCTGGCTGCTGCAAGCCACCTCTACTGAGGCTGCCAGGAGGTAATAGTCCCCAGTCCTCGAGGCCCGGAGTTGTATGAGGCCCACTCGGGTTGCAGCTTGTGGGCCGTGTGGGCCGCCATTCTTGAGGCAGCCAGTTTGCAAAGCCACGTGCTGAGAACCACTAAATGCAGCATGCTCGCGTGAGGCCCCCTCAATTGACGCAAGCTGTAAGCCGCAGGCTGTCATTACTGGGTCCTTCGGTAAAACGGAGGCCCCCGGCTAACTATGCAGCTAGTGCGGGGCACAGGGCCTTTTCCCTGCAGATAGGCTGCTGCTCGCCACCTCTACTGAGGCTGCCTGGTGGTTGGATACCCCAGTCCTTTATGCAGTCAGTTATACGGAGCCCGCTCTGTTTGCGGCTTGAGGACTGTTTATGCCGCCATTATGGAGACCACCAGTCCATACAGCCAGGTGCTGAGTACCTGAGACATAGTTGAGCATCTCACCCTGTATAATTTTCCAGTTCCTTGGAAAGGATGTGAGGTTCCTCATGGTTATACTGAGCCACACTCTTCTTTCCCCATAGATAAATGAACGGAACAGAACAGAAGATGCATGAAGAGACCCAACTTCAAAGTTAAATTTTTCTTGATAAATATGTCTCCTGAGGCCAATATGAAAAATGTACATTCTTTTAAAAAATCTTGTTGTTACACGAGTCAAGCAGGAGATCATTGCTCAAAGTGCAGCTGTAGCTCTAGACTGTTCACTCAGTGGTTACACTGCCGGCCCTGTGCAAGGCTGAGAATGGGTTAGCTGCATATATGCAGGATATGAGGAGATCCCCCTTTTCCGTGTCATGCAGGAGGCAACAAAATGTCCTTTAGTGACGCAGCTGAGTCTTAGCTGCCATTTCTTTGCAGTGACTTTTTTTTTTTTTTTTTGAGGAGTCACAGCCGCTCACTCCTCAGGCTCTCCTGTTTCGTTTTCTGTGCTGAGCCCTTTTTTTGTCACATTCTCCAACCATTGTAAATGCATGTTCTCCCCAAAACGATGTGTTTTATCTGTGACAACGTGGGCATGTGACTTGTAATGTGGCTGTGATCCCATTTCTGAGTGTTTGCTGGGATTTTGGTATCTCCTCCCCCTCCTCTCTATAGTCAGTGAAGATGAAAGTGGGGGAAAGTTGTTTGCTGGAAAGGATTCATTTCTCACTCATAGGAAGGTGTGGACAAGGAACTGGAAAGGCTGGTCAACTTTGAAACTCTGAAAGGTCAGAGCCAACCACCCTCTATCTAATGGAGACCAGGGCATCTGAAGCAACTTCCCCATCAATAATCATGTAAATCCTTACTGATAAGATAATCTGCTTATTGTCTGCCTAAGGGCAATGGGTGTATTCCAAACCTAAATAAAAAGAATGGCAAGTGCAAAGCAGGCATAGTCCTCCCACCATAGTTGTGCTACCACCTGGTCCCCACTTTACCAAATTTATGCTTTTCTAGTCTATTTTTATTATTGTGTGGCCTTCTCCAGAATTCAAACCCTGAGCCTGGAACCCTAAACCACTCGGCAGTTGAAAGGGGTTCCCACAGTTGTTGATATGTTAAGCTTGTAATTCTGACAAGAGTACAGCTTTAGCTTCTGGATGTAAAACTTGTCTGTACCATTTCAAAGGTTTGAAGAAAGAGGTCCACAGGTTTGCACTTTGCATGTTGCTATTAAACTGTTGTTTAAATGAAGAAAGAACCTATAGTTGTCCTACATTTTTTCCTAATACTTTTTGAAAGATGAAACAGATGGCGCAGAGAGACCAGGGTACCAGGATTCAGGCTTTATTGAAGAGAAGACCCTGCCGGCTCACTTCCCAAGGGGGAGGGGGAGAGAGAGAGAGAGAGAGAGAGAGAGAGAGAGAGAGAGAGAGAGAGAGTGAGTGTGCGGGGTGAAGGTGTCTTTTAAGGGGTAGGGGAGGGGGCTTAGGGTACCCGGCACGCACTGATTGGCAGCTTCATATAAGGTGCATGATTGGGTACCCCTGGACCCAGGAGTCAGGGGGCTTAAGGTATTCGGCTTCGCCCACCAGTTGGGGAGGGGTACCTATCATTCCAGGCTTCTGATAATATTAAAAAAAATAATTGAGAGTCCAGGCAAGGTCTGGGGGCGAAGGTCCATCTTCCATAGCTACTTCCAGCTGAGAGGCGGCGTCGTTAGGGGCGTCTACCGGGAGTCTCAAGGATTCTGGTGTTAGGTTCTGAGTTCAGTGCCAGATAGATCTCTCCCACCTTCCGGTTGGTGAACGCCTGCATTCTGTTCTGCAAGAAACTAGTAAAACAACACATGAGACATGGGCCAAAAAGCAAAATTAAGAGTATAGATGTCAGTGGGCCTAATAGTGGGAGGATCCATGGAGTAAGTGAGCCAAAAATGGCGTATCCCCCTTCTAGCTGGTCTTTGGTCAATCCTGTCCCGGAGGAATTTGATGTGATCTTTGACAATTCCTGATTCATTTATAAAGTAGCAGCATTCCTCCCCAAGAAAAACACAGGCACCTCCTTTTTCTGCTGTCAGGAGATCTAAAGCACACAGGTTCTGTAGGGCTACCGCTGCTAAGGAGTCTACTTCCCTTTGAAGGGATTCAAGGGAATTGCTAATGGTGGAGATATCTTCAGAAAATTCGGCAATTTGTGGTAGAAATGAACAGAGTAGGAAATGCCTCCCACTCCTGTCCCCACTGCAGTGAGGACTCCCGTACCCACTAAGAGGGGAACAAGGGCTGCCCTTTGTGGCAGGTCTGAGAAGACCAAGAGAGGATTCGAGTTCTCCCTCTGTTCTGATAGAAAGATTGGGGGTTAGGAAGACATAGAGACAGAGCAAGTGTGGCAGTTTTTGAGGGACGCAGGTGTAGGTTGTAGTCCTGCAGAGGAGAAAAATACCCAGTGGAGGGCAGGCTAAGGGAGGGGGTAAATTTATAGATTGTGCACAATAGAAAGGTGTAGGAGTAGTTGAGGTAGTAGTTTGTGAGGTATTTGTTAAACAGGTAGTGTTTTCTATATTGAAGAGAGAAACATTGTGTAAAGTGTGATGAGGTCTGGTATAGGTAAAAGTTAGGTTGGTGATCCAATAGGTTGGGGTTGGAGTGGCTATGATGAGGATTCGAGTCAGTGACAGACAAATCTAGCAAGATGTAGAGAAGGAGGGATTGATATTAGAGAGTAGATGGAAAGTTGTATTGATGAGAGTGGGCAAAGGAGTAGGTTCTGGGTTTGTAGATCGAGAGAGAATGTCCTTTAGTGAGGGAGGGATAGGTCGGGGATTAGTATAAGTTTTAACAAAGGTAATTATACCCCCGGGGTCCCTACCTTTCCCATCTATTCTAATTCCTGCTGGCTGAGCTTGGCTCCAGAGTGGGTCTGCTGGGTTTGATATTGTAAAGCTGACAGGATTACACATAAGTGGGCCACAGTCTGAGGGGGGCCTAATATTTGCTAGTGGACTGCGTAAAGTACCAGAGTGGTAGTAAGAGCACTGCCAATATGGACCGTAGAACTCACCTACACTGTCACAATCCCCTTTTTGGCGATATTTCATGCATAGATATTTGTGGTTGGTGGCATAGGTCTGATACCACCCACTGCAGCTGGACCACCCAGGGGCCGTGGCTGCACAAGCATGAAAATAGAGAGTGACACTAGAGGACCTCCCATCCCAGACAGTAGAATTGATAACTCCCTCATCATCCCAAGTCCGTTTTACCTGAAAAGACCAAAAACCCTCATTGGTGCATTCACTGTTGGCTGCCTGTAGAAGAATTATGGTGAGGAGACAAGGCATATAAAAAGGAATTCGAAAACCTGAGCTTCTTATGGAGTAAATAATTGGAGGGTCCCTTGCCAGGTAAGCTCCACTATCCATGAGTGTATGTCTTCTGGGGAAGCAGACCGTGGTCGCCACCAGGACCAGTCCTCCAAAATGCTGTGCAGGAAATAGTAGAATGTAGCCTGTAAGGAATGACGGGGCCATCAGGTCCTGGATGGTGTCATCGAGTCCTCTTTGGGGATGGCGGGGAGGCATTTGGTGAGTCTGAGGTAGGTAGGTCCTGTTGGGATAGAAGTGTAGGAAGGTAGTGTTTTGTGTTGAGGTTTGTATGGCTAAATGTGTGAGAGGTGATACCAGTGGTGGATTCCTTGTACCTTTGCTGCAGTAGGAGTGGATAATATGACTGGGAAGGATCCCTCCCATGTGGGTGTTAAAGATGCCTTTCCTTTTTTCTTGACATAGACCAAGTCCCCAGGGAGGACTGAGAGATGATTAGAAGTTATAGGAAAGGGACGGGGAAGAAGATTATCAGCATGTTGTTGTAAGAGTGCTCTCATGTGGGCAAAAGCAGGAAAGTAGTCTCCCGGGGAGGGGGAATTGTCTTCCAGGGTTTGGAGGGCAAAAGGCCGTCCATACATGATCTCGAAGGGGCTTAGAAGTAGTGGTTGTCGTGGCATGGCCCTGAGTCTCATTAGTGCCAGGGGAAGAAGTTCAGTCCAAGGCATATGGAGTTCTAAAGATAGCTTGGTTAGATGTGTTTTTAGGAGATGATTGGCCTTTTCTACTTTACCCGAAGACTGAGGGTGGTAGGGGATGTGGAGGTTCCATTTGATGTTTAGCGTTTGAGAAACCAGCTGCGTTATCTGAGAGATGAAAGCGGGGCCATTATCAGATTGAAGAGACATTGGAAAGCCAAAGCGGGGGATGATGTCATGGGTGAGGGCTACCACTACTGTTTGAGCATTCTCCCTGCTGGTGGGATAGGCTTCTATCCATCCTGAAAATGTGTCAACTAGGGTGAGGAGATAACGGCGTTTTTCGTGTGAGGGCCTGTGTGTGAAGTCTATCTGCCAGTCCTGTCCTGGGAGGTCTCCTCTTGTCTGGTGTGTTGGGAAAAAGTGAGGACTGGCTCCACCCTGAGGAGAGCAGGTATTGCAGATGTCACAGGTGTCAGTTATCTTCTGTATTAAGGAGGATAAAGACGGAAAGGACAGAAAGCTAGTGGTGTACAGCAGGAGGGGTTTTTGTCCTACATGGGAAGTATTATGAATTCCCTGGAGTATCTCCATTGCTTGGGCCTGGGGAAGGATGAATTTTCCTGCCTGAATGTACCATCCTTGCTTCTGGGGGTACCCTAGGTACTTGAGATGTTCTTCCTTTGAGTATTGTGGGGAGATTGTAGGTAGAGCCAGTAGTATTAAGTTAGTTTGGGTGGTGCCTGACTGGGCAACTCTTTTTGCTGTCCTATCTGCCAGGTTATTGCCAATAGCAATAGGGTCTGTAGAATTCTGGTGTGCTTTGCAGTGTATGATGGCAGCTGCTTTTGGCAGCATGGCTGCCTCAAGTAGAGCCTTGATGTGAGTATGGTTGTGTAGGGGATTGCCTTTGGTGGTTAGAAATCCGCGTTCATGCCATATGCCAGCACCAGAATGTATTATATGATATGCATATTTGGAGTCCGTGTAGATGTTTATGGACTTGCCAGCTGAAATGGTTAGAGCTCGGGTAAGGGCTATGAGTTCTGCTTGCTGAGATGTTGTGTTTGGGGGAAGGGGACTTGCTTCTATTATGGATGAATCGCTAGATACTATAGCATAACCTGCTTTATATAGTCCCTCCTTTGAGTGGGTAGAGCTGCCATCGATGTAAAGGGTTTGTTCAGGTGTGGAGAGAGGAGTGGGTGAAATATGAGGAAAGGGAGATATGAACTGGGTAATTGTTTCAATGCAGGAGTGGAGAGGAGGGTCCATCCCAACAGGGAGGAGAGTAGCAGGATTCAAGGGAGAGCAAGGAATGAAAGAAAACTGGTGGTTTTCAATGAAAATCAGATGGTATGCCTGAAGTCGTGAAGGTGAGAGATGTTGTATAGCCTTATGGGTCACAAGGTCCTGAAGGTGATGAGGGGATTTGATAGTAGTGTGCTGCCCAAAAGTAAGTTTGGAGCTTTCAAGGGCCAAAATAGCTGCTGCTGCTAAGGCTCTGAGACAAGGGGCCCAACCTCCACAGGTGGGGTCTAGTTGTTTTGATAGATATGCTACTGGGGCAAAAGAGGGACCCTTGTCTTGTCCTAGGACCCCAGAGCCAGGCCATGATTTTCATGAGTGTATAGTATGAATGACTGTGAGAGGTCTGGAAGGTGTAGGGCTGGGGCCTGGACAAGAGCCTGCTGTAAGGATTTAAAGGCTGATTCTATAGGTTTTGAGGGGTCTGGAGGCTCATTGGGGTCTCCTTTTGTCGCCTCATACAAGGTCTAGCTAGGTTACCATAATTAGGGATCCAGGAGCGGAGAAAGCCAGCCACTCCCAGGAAAGAAAGAAGGTCAGATTTGGTGGTAGGTGTAGGTAAGGAAGAGATAAGGCTTTTACGATCGCAGGGATCTCCTTCCTGTCCTGTGAAATTCTAATCCCAAGGTATGTTACTGTTGACTGGGAGAGCTGAGCCTTAGTTGCTGAGACCCGATAACCACGTTGGGCAAGAAAGATAAGAAGTAGACACGTGTCCTCCTGGGAGGTTTGGAGAGCAGAACTGCACAGTAAGAGATCATCTACATATTGCAGGAGAGAGCTTCTGGGCAGTGCCAGATCCTGCAAGTCTTTTGCCAATGCCTGCCCAAAGAAGTGGGGGCTATCCCTAAAGCCCTGGGGCAGAACTGTCCATGTGAGCTGCTGTGAATGTCTAGTTTCAGGGTCATTCCAGGTGAATGCAAAGAGGTCCTGACATTGTGAATCTAGAGGGATAGTGAAAAAGGCATCCTTTAGATCAAGGACTGTGAAAAAGGAGGAGGAAGGGGGGAAAGAAGACAGAATAGTATAGGGATTGGGCACAACAGGAGCTATGGGAAGTATTGCTGAGTTGATGGCTGTGAGGTCTTGAACCAGGCGATAGGAGCCATTTGGTTTAATAACAGGAAGGATTGGAGTGTTGAAGGGGGAGTTTGTGGGCCTCAAAAGACCTGAATTGAGAAGTTTGGAAATGGTGGGTTTGAGGCCGAGTAGATGTCTGGTTGGGACAGGGTATTGGGGAAGAAAAGGGAAGGAGTCAGGATTTTTGCGGTGGATGAGGACGGGAGTGTGGTGTTTGGCTATGGATGGATTGGAGGTGTCCCAGACTATAGGGTTGACTTTATCTGGAGGCAATGGGGGAAAGACCGAGGCCGAGTCTGAGACAGCAGCAGATGCAAGAAAGATAGAGGCCGAGGGTGTCAATGAGACAGTTGCATGGAATTTTGATAAGATGTCTCTCCCCATTAAAGGGGTGGGACATTGGGGGAGAACTAATAAACATTGTGTAAACTGTATTCCCTCAAAGGTGCAGAGGAGGGGTTGGGTTATTAAAGGAGTTGTCTTTGTTCCCAAGACTCCCACAATAGTGGTGGTGGATGGCATTAAGGGGCCCGAAAATTCGGGCAAGGTGGAGTAAGTGGCCCCAGTATCAACAAGGAAAGAGATTGGCTTACCTGACCTGCTACACGAAGTTTTACCCTGGGTTCCTGATGCGTGATCACCACCGGGGCCAGAGACCCAGGGCCCCATCAGTCCTCTGTTGCCAGTCTCAGCAGATCTGTTATAGATCCGGATGTGTGGGTTTCCACTAGAGAGGAAGATCCAGCCCCGCTTCGGCGACTAGGGCAATCAACTTCCCAATGACCCTCCAATTGGCAGTGTGGACATGGGCCGGGAGGAGGCCTTGGGTTTGGGCAATGTCTTGCCCAGTGTCCCTGCTGCTTGCCTTTGAAGCAGGCTCCCAGTGGTATTGATGTAGGCCTTCCCTTTGGCCTGGAGCCCTGGGGTGTGGAGCCATGTAGGGCCTTCGCCAGCATAAGGTAATTTTCCTTGCCCCTTTTCTTAAGGTCCTCCTTTTCCTGTTCCTCTCTATTATGGAAGACCTTAAAGGCCACACTAAGAAGTTCCTTCTGGGAAAAAAAAAAAAAAAGAAGTTCCTTCTGGGGAGTCTCGGGCCCCTCCTCAAGCTTCTTTAGTTTTTTTCTTATGTCTGGGGTTGACTGGGATATAAAATGTGAGTGTAGCAAGACCGTACCTGCTGGGGAAGTAGGATCAATACGGGTATATTTTTGAAGTGCCTGTGAAAGGTGATCAAGGAATTCCCCAGGGTTTTCCTGTGGGCGCTGGGTAATCTCCTTTATTTTATCATAATTTACTGCCTTATTAGCTAGCCTGTGAAGAGCTTGGATAATATTGTCAAGCATTCTATTCCATGCCTCTCTATTCGGGTGCCCTGTTTGGTAGTTCCAGTAGGGATCATTCCAGGGAACTGCAAGGGTGCCAATTGGATAGGAGTCATTGCGAGTGTGTGCCTCATCCGCAATCTGCTGAGCTGTATCCCAGACTCAGTCTTCCTCTGATGGAGTAAGGGAGGAAGTGAGAATGATAAAAATGTCGTGCCAGGTATGGTCATAAGATTGAGTGATGTATTTGAATTCTTTGATATAATTATCAGGGTCTGAGGAGAAAGAACCAAGGCGTTTTTCAATTTGAGAAAGATCAGAAAGGGAGAAGGGAATGGCCACTCTGAGTATGCCCTCCGTTCTGGCCACCTCACGCAAAGGAAACTGTCCGGCTGCATGAGAAATCTGTTGGCGGTCACGGTCACGGGGGCGGAGATTCGGGGGAGATCATGGAGGCACCTCGCTGGCCCTGAGCAGCTTAGGTGGTAGAGGCGGGGAGGGGGAACTCACTCCTGTCTGGGAGGAATTCCCATCTGCCAGGGAGGGGGAACTCACGCAGGTTGCTGGTGGCGCCAGGGTGGGGGAACTCGCGCATATGGCTGAGGGCAGCACTGGGCAAGGGGAGCTCGCGCAGGCCCCAAGTGGCGCAGGGGAGCGTGCACTAGGAGGCAGGGCTGACACGCCATCCTGGGATAGGGGGATGAGGTGTGGGGGAAGGTGGGGGCTTTGAATCCTCAGGTGGTAGGTCTTGGGGTGCAGTTTTCAAGACAGGGTTGTAAGGAGGTGGTTGAAGTGAGACACGTGGAGAAGAGTGATCTGCTGGATCAAAAGAACAGTCAGAAGATAGCGAAAGGGGCTGTGGGCAGGTTTGAGAGGGCAAAGAGGACTTTGCAAGAAGGATCTGGTGCGTGGAACAAGAAGAGTGAAGTGAAGGGCGAGAGCGGAGGTAGTAGAAGGCCTGAACGTTTGGAATCTCTATTGCCTTTCCCGTCCGGTGGCAAAAATTATCCAGGTCTCGGAGAACATTGGGATCAAAAGTGCCATTTTCAGGCCACAAAGAGCCATTGTCAAGTTTATACTGTGGCCAGGCAGTGTGTTACAGAAAAAAATGAGCTTTTTTGGTTTGATGTAGCCAGAAAATCCAAGGGTTGAGAGATTGGCTGCGAGGCACCCTAAAGGTGTGTGTGTGTGTGTGTGGGGGGTGGGGGGGGTTGGAGTAGTTGGTTCCCATGACCGCAGGAAGAAAATGGCTACCAGAAAGTTGGGAAAGTTATAAGAAGCGTCCTTCTTTTCCTAGGCCAACCTGTAGAAAGAGGGACGGAAAAAGATCTATGGGTCATCACCCAGAAATCTTTTCCGTGGAGTAGAACAGAGTTTCCCGGCCAGGTACCTGGGCTTTCGTAGAACGTAGAACGTAGACGTATAATGTGTAACGTGTAACGTATAACGTAACGTAACGTAACGTAACGTAGCCGAGTAGACGGGAAACTCTGAGGCCCTTTCCAGGTCAAGGGAAGGGCGGGGGGGGGGTCTCTGAAGCCTACCGGTTAGGAGAGAGCGAGGAGATTCCCACGTGTCCTGGTACAGCAGGGTTACAGAGAGCCTGGACGCAGGAGTCAGGGGGCTTAAGGTATTCGGCTCCGCCCACCAGTTGGGGAGGGGTACCTATCACTTTTCCATGTTGCTATGTGGTGTTCAGAAAGGAACATTATCATAAAGGCCTCAGCTTTAAGTCTTTGAGCTGGTCACAGGAGCCTGTGGAGCTCTGTCACCTGTCCTTGTGTTATTGTTTGTGGTTTTATTATTAGAAATTATCTAAGCTTCCAAGCATGTTGCCCTTAGGCAGTCAATCAGCAGATTATCTTATCAGTAAGGATTTACATGATTGTTTGCTTCCTAAAACTGTGTCTTGCGTGCTTCATCCTTTCCTTGCGGTCTTCCTGAAAGATCAAAGAGGCAAATATCCTTGTGAGGATTAACCACCCTCAAAAAAGAAGCCCATGTGTGAATGTTACAATTTCTACAATTAAGACTCCTAGAGGTGTTGTTGAAAAGCAAATAGTCTGGCCAAAACCAGTTATGCTCAGTGGATAGAGCGTCGGGCTGCGGACTGAAGCGTCCTGGGTTCGATTCCGGTCAAGGGCATGTACCTTGGTTGCAGGCACATCCCCAGTAGGGACTGTGCTAGAGGCAGCTGATGGATGTTTCTCTCTCATTGATGTTTCTGACTTTCTATCTCTCTCCCTTCCTCTCTGTGGAAAATATATATATATATATATATATATATATATATATATATATATGTATAAAAGCAAATAGTCTGTCAATGTAATAGGCAGGCTGAGGTAAATTCCAGTGAAGCACCTAAAGCTTAGGAGTTCCCTCTGTCCTAACTCCTACTATTTTTGGTTAACATATTCCTCAGAGTTTTTCTTGTGTTTGGATTGACAAGAGAGCATGGTTGGAGGAATGAAGTTGCAAGGACACTGTCAGGCAATTCAATTCCTGCATCAAAGTGATCCTGTGTTGCCCCTCTTGTGTCCATTTCAGGATTAACAGTCTGTCTCTGTCCTTGGGTCTTAAATTTCTTGTTCCCAAAAATGTCTTCTGAAGGAAACCAAAACCAAAACCAAAACCCTGTTAAATCATGGAGTCTGTCCAGGGCTGCAAGGATTCCATTGCAGAATGGATTGAAGTCACGAGTGTGGATTCTAGCCCTCTTTCTGCCCCATCCCTGCCAAGGGAAGCCTTTGGGACTGCGCCACTGTCATCATGACCCAGTGTGTTGAGGATGCCAGCTCTTTCCCAGAAAGTGGCCATTCTTGAGGTATCCAGTCACCTAGAGGCCACTATGATTGAGGGAGCCATTTCCTGGGAGGTGGTGGTACTCGAAGTAGACAGTCAGCTCATGCAGCCATTCTGGAGTTAGTTGTTTGGTTAGCTAGTCATTCAGTTAGTAAGTAAGTACTGGAGAGGCACATCTGTCGACGATGAAGTTAGAAATGCCCTCCTAAGGGTGTCTGTATTGTTGAGACCACCAATGTATATTCTGTGAATATTATGGTACACAATGTATAATATCTGAATATTACGGTACAAAAATATATTTTTTTCTCATTTAAAAAGAAAACATCCGGAGAACCAAGATGGCGGCATAGGTAAAACACCTATCTTGCCGTCATGCTCAGCAATTTTAATACTACAACTTAATGAAAGAACAAACACCTTCCAGAATCACCAGAAAGCTGGCCGAGTGAAAATTCCACAAATAAAAGTGAAGATAAGACACTGTGACTCGGAGGAGCGGCAGTGGACAACGTTGAAAGATTCGCGCGGAGAGAGGTTTGGAGCGCGAGCCAGTGGAGAGGGCGGGCAGCTGAAAACCGGCCAGTTTTCTCGAACGGGGAGACAAAGATGTCCCACTGGATTGATTCTCCAGCTCTGGGCAAAGTCCAGGGAACCTACCCACTATCATACGGGGTGAAAACTGGACAGTGGGAGGGCACGCCGAAGCTTGGGTGCTGCCAGGTCTGCCGGCTTGTGGAGAAGGCAGCTTGTGCGAACAGCTCAGCTTCGTGAATGTGCAGAGAGCGCTCTGCGACTCGCTCTCTCATTCAGAAAATCGTCAGACTGCTTTGTTTTACGACCCTGGGTGAGACATTGGGCGTGCAGACTCATTTTGGGAGAGTCTGAATTCTCTGGCAGCCAGTGGAGCTCGGCAGCTGCTCTCTCTCAGAGGTGCTGGGGGCCATTGCCCCCGGAACAGAGTCCCTGGGGCCGCATAGGGTGGAGCTAACGGTGTCTGCTTGGCCCGGAGACTCCACCCATCCAACCTGAGCACAGCTGAGCTTCACAGACAATTGGCCTGGAGGGCAACCCCTCCAAGTGCTAACAACGATTAACCTGAGCTTAACTTCAGCAAGACTGTGCAACCCATATCCACCTCAGGTAACCGGGGAGGCTGAGCCACTGTCCCTAGTAGGAAGTCTACCACACAAAGCTAATTGACCAACTTAGGGAAGCAGCCACCATGCAGGGACATGGAAAGAAATTAGATGTGAAAGAAATGGAGGGAAAAAAAAACGACTGGACATGGAATTCAAAACCACGTTTATAAGGCTTTTCAAGAGACTCCAACAAAAGGTCTAGGCATATAAGGAAATAAGCGAGACCGCAAAGGAAATGATCAATATCAACGTGGAAATGGATGAGTCCTACAAGGAAATGAACAAGACCCTCAAGGATATGAATGAGACCTGCAAGGAAATGATCAAGACCAATGTGGAAATGAATGAGTCCTACAAGGAAATGAAGGAGACCCTCAAGGATATAAAGGAGACTCTCAAGGATATGAAAAAGGACCAACCAGAAATTAAGCATACACTGACTGAAATAAAAAATGTTATACAAAGACCTAAAAGTGCTCTGGAGCACCCCAAGAACCAAGTTAAAGATTTGAAATACAAAGAGGTAAAATCCACTCAGCTGAAAAAGCAAGAAACCAAAAGAATCCAAAAAATTGAAGATAGTGTAAGGGGCCTCTGGGACAACCTCAAGCATTACAACATCTGAATTATAGGGGTGCCAGAAAAAGAGAGAGAGCAAGACAATGAAAACCTATTTGAAGAAATAGTGACCGAAAACTTCCCACACCTGGTGAAAGAAATTGACTTAGGAGGCCAAGAAGCGCACCAAACCCCAATATATAGGAACCCTAAGAGGACCACACCAAGGCACATCATAATTAAAATGCCAAGAGCAAAAGACAAAGAGAGAATATTAAAAGCAGCAAGAGAAAAACAGATGGTTACCTATAAGGGAGCACCCATACGATTGTCAGCGGATTTCTCAACAGAAACAATGCAGTCCAGATGGGAGTGGCAAGAAATATTCAAAGTGATGAACAGCAGGAATCTACAACCAAGATTACTCTATCCAGCAAAGCTATCATTCAGACTTGAAAGTCAGATGAAGTGCTTCGCAGATAAGAAAAAGCTAAAGGAGTTCATCACCACCAAACCAATATTATATGAAATGCTGAAAGATATTTTTTAAGAAGAGGAAGAAGAAAAAGATAAAAGTGTAAATTAGGAACAACAAACACACATCTATCAACAAATGAATCTAAAAATCAAGTGAATTAATAAGGTGATGAACAGGATAAACTGGTGAATGTAACAGAATCACGGACATAGAGAGGGAATGGACTGACAACTCTTGGGGAGAAAGGGTGTGTGGGAAGTGCAGCAAGAGACTGGACCAAAATCATGCAACTATGGGAGAGGACAGTGGAGGGGGGTGAGGGCGGAGGGTGGGATGGGTACCAGGTGGAGGGGAACTATAGGGTGAAAAAAAAAAGGAACAATGTAATTAATAAACTGAACAATAAAGATAAAAAATGTTTAAAAAATAAATAAAAACATAAAGCGAAAACATCCGTCCACATTGAAATGATGTTTGCAATCATCTTTGTTAGAAAATGCAGTTTGGGTTCTGTACTCGTTTGCTAAAACAATAGAAAGTTACTTTAATTTTCTGAACTTATGCATGCTATCCCCATACTCCACTGATGATGGTTTAATTATCTCATTAATTGTGATCCCACTGATCATCGAAGCACATTCTTTTGGGAACCAGGACAGTTAATTATCCTCAATTTTCTCAGTAGCTACATATAACTGAGTTTTGGTTGAATCAGAATATACCCTACCTAAATTGCCCTAGTAGCTTCCGGTATTGAATTCCTGTTGACTTATTGATCCCAGAATCTGGACAGCACAATTATTCTAACCCAGGTTGTCCCAGATAATGTGTTTCTGTTGATTTATTGATTCTTTTGTACTTTATTTCTGTAAAAATGCTTTTCGCAAGAAAGTTTCTTCATCCCAGACTCAAAGATGTAATGGATACCTTTGTTTTATTCTGGAAATATAAGGCAGATGTGGCAAGCTGTTCGTGGCTGCGAGGTCTTGAGTGCCTTCGCTCCCTTGTATGCAGCTGTCCTTTTAATATATGACTCCATAATTAGACTTTTTGAGGCGTCCTTTGTAAGATGGCGTTACATTACAACAGAACATATGTTCATTGTAATGGAATGATGGAGGAGAGCAGAGCACCCTATTGTTGTCAACTTGCTCTTGGAACCTTCCTGGGAGTCGTTGTGTCTCTGTCCGTGGTGCTGAGAGGACTGCAGTTGTAAAGTCCTTGCCCGTTTTCCCCAGCAGGTGTCGCCCATTCCTCGGCGATGGAGGAGAAATGTTTTTGCATAATATTTTTGCTGGCGAGAGTTGCACGTCATCCATGCATGCTGTCAGGATACATAGCTGACACTGAGGATCGATGTGCCCCTTTGTATGGGGTGTGTGAAAGTGTGTAATTTGTGAGCTATGAGCGCTCCCCAGGTGAGGTGTTGCTAAGGCGAAAGTTGTGTTGTTATTTGTCATGTCCCCTGAGGCTTGCAGTGACCCTGTGTTGGAACGGAGCTGAGCATCTCCAAATGTCATCAAGTGCTATTGTTTCGGTTTCTTTTTAATTTTTTTTTATCAGAAGGAAATGCGAATGGATGATTTGTGAGGTGGAAAAGGCATAGTCAGTCACATTGTGGAATTCATGGAGAATATTATTGAATTTCCATGTGAAGAATTTGCAGCTGTTTTCCTGGAATGAGTGTTGTCGTTGGGAGGTGATGTCCCCCAGCCATGTCAGCAGGAGGCTAGCTTCCAGGGTTTGAGCCACTGTGGCTCCATGTGTGCCCCCACTCCCCCGCCCAGGCTGCATCCCCAGGTTTTTCAGGACCTGCGGTAGGTTCCTCTCATGGTGTGTGTGGTGTATGTAAGGTTCGTACAATGATTTGTTCACTCACATTGGACATGCAGGCATTCCTCATGTGCCCCCCCCCCCCCCGCTTCCCAGGATGTGGTTTTAATTCGAGGATTGAGTGTGCGTTGAGCATTTTGTATTAGGAGAAAGCAGATGTGGTGTCTGTAGTATGGTAATGAAAGGACAAAGGACTATCCTCCATCTTGAGGGGCTGGTCAGCCTATCTCCCCTTTCCCCCTGCTGGGAGTGGCCACAGGGGTGCCAGGAATGTCCTGACTCCCCCAACCACTGCCTGAGCGAACCAATGCAGCCCAAGGACATAGCTTAGGTCCAAATAAGGCATAACTAAAGTACGGGTCACTCACTGATCCTTGTACTGTGAGACCCCCGCTGAAAAACCCTGACCTAATAAGGCTATCTCTGTAACCCACATGACCAACCCTTTATAACCTATTGTTCTTGCTGGGCTCGCTCTCTCGCCTCACTGCTATGCCATATGAAGGTTGAGGGCCAAATCTGGGTTTGAATAAAGGTTCTATGCTATTGCAGCCGATTTGGGCTCCCTGGTGGTTTTTGGGGATCATGAAATCTGGGCATAACAGTGACTCATGGATGTGTTTCCTGTGTGTATTGTTTGTATGCAGGTTTCCCTGAATAAGTGCGGGAAGTGATGCTTTGGCGCTTCCCCAACTGAAGAGACCTAAATTAAGGCCCAAGGATGGCCTTTAAACATAAACCTTGAAATGCAAAGGAGTTTCATTTCTTTTCCTGAGGATGACCAATTTGCATGCTTATCGGTGGCATTGTCCTTTTGCATCTGAGAGGACCTAGTTTTGAATTGTCCTTATCCTTTTGAAACTCGGTTTCTGTGGCCCCCCGAGGGCACAGCCCCGGCCCCCTGTGGCGGAACAGAACTGGCTGTCGGAACAGAACTGCTATTGTGATCCTGTGAATGGTTGATTCTTAAGTGTCCCGGACCACCTAAGGCTATTTGTTTCTTTTTCTCCCTCCCCAGATTTTTTTTGTTTTGTTTTTTCCTCACTTTCTGCCACCTCCCCCATACCCATGTCATCCTTTGAGTAAAAATGTATAAAATAACTTGGTAAACTGAAACTGCCATTCTGTAGAGCTTATTGTCTGCATTCCTGGATATTCTTCTGTCTGTGCGTCCTATCTGTTGTGTAATTGTAATCACAGTAGACAAGGTACCTTTTAGCGTGAAGGTATGAGGAGAGATGTTCACTGAAGCATTTTTGCCGCTGTGTCAGTCAGGGCATTGTGAGATTTTTATCCTGCAGAAACGGTGCCCTGAGATTGTCCTATCTATAAATTTCTCTTTTTTTGGTATGTTTTGTCTCTTCTTTTTAGCTCATAGGTTTCTGTTGTTGGTCCTATAGTCCCAGTCCCTTCGTAGTGCTTCAGAATGGTGAATTTGGATTGTGTGTGAAGTCGTATTGTGGTTGTTTTCCTTTGGCAAAGCAGTTCCCTTGTTTGTGTGTGGCCCTGTTTGAATTGGAAGTCGTTAAGAAAAGAGGTCTTGCAATGGCAGACTTTTTTGAAAAGGCAGTGAGTTAATGCTATGCTATCTTGAATGTTGCTGAGGATACTGAGTGAGAGAGCGTGTGTGCTAGCCTTTTTGTGTTGTCATTTTGAGTTCAGTAAAGTCTCATAAATTGTTTCCATGTTTAGGTTTCCTTTTGTTTTCTGTGAACATAAGCATTGTTCATTTATAAGGAAACATGAGGCAGTTTGTATGTGAAGTATGTTAGCAATCATCTCCGGTAGAAACTGTTTGGGTTCTGTACTTGTTTGTTTGCTAGAACAATAGGAATTTGTTTTGATTTACTGAAGTTATTTATGTATGATTGAATGCTCCATTGATGATGCTGGTTTGAGTATCCCATTGATTGTGATCTCACTGGTCATGGAAGCACATTCTTCTAGGAACCAGGACAGGACAATTATCCTAAATTGTGTCAGAAGCTACATATAGTGGTCTGTAATTAGAACATACCCTAAATTGTCTCAATAGCTACAGATATTACATTCCTGTTGTTGATTCCTGTTGACTCATTGACCTCAGAATGTGGACAGCACAATAATTCTAAATTTCCCAGGTGGTGCCAGATAATGCGTTTCTGTTGTTTCCGTGATTCTTTGATACTTTAGGTAACTAACTTGCTCCGTTTGGATTCTGTAAAAGTGATTTTCGTGAAACAGGTTCCTCATTGCAGACCCAAAGATGTAACGGATACCTTTGTGCTATTCTGGCAATATAAGCCAGATGTGGCAAGCTGTTCTTAGCTGCGAGGTCTGGAGTGCTTTCACTCCCTCTTTAGCCGCCGGCTTTTAATAAATGATTCCATAATTCGAGTTTTTGAGGCGTTCTTTCTAAGATGGTGGTACATTACAACAGAACACGTGTTCTTTGTAATGGGATGATGGAGGAGAGCAGAGCAAACTCCTCGTATCCCACTGTTGTCAACTTGCTCCTGGAACCTTTTTGACAGTCATTGTGTGTCTGTTCTTGGTGCTGAGAGGACTGCAGTTGTAAAGTCCTTGCCCGTTTTCCTCAGCAGGTGTCGCCCATTCCTCGGCGATGGAGGAGAAATGTTTTTGTATAATTTTTTTGCTGGTGAGACTTTTACATTATCCATGCTGTGATGATACACCGGGCACACTGAGGGCAGATGTGCCCCTTTGTATCGGGTGTGTGAAAGTGTGTAATTTGTGAGCGCCCCCAGATGAGGTGTTGCTAAGGCGAAAGGTGTGTTGTTATTTGGCATGTCCCCTGAGGCATGCGGTGACCCTGTGTTGGAACGGAGCTGAGTATCCCCAAACGTCACGACGTTTTTGTGTTTTGGTTATATGAAATGGCCATTGATGATGTGTGAGTTGGGGAGGCTTATTTATAGTGTGTGATTCATTGAGAACATTATTGTATTCCCATGTGAAGAATGTGCAGCTGTCTCCCTGGACTGAGTGTTGGCCTTGAGAGGTGATGTCCCCATGTATTCCAGCACCTGTGGTAGATACCTCTCATGGTTTGTGTGGCATATGTAAGGTTCGTACAATTATTTGTTTGCTCACATTGGACATGCTGGTATTCCCTATCGCCCCCACCCCCACCCCCACCCCCGGGCCAGTATGTGGTTTTAATTCGAGGATTGAGAGCTGAGTTGGACTCAGTCCCTGATGCGTGCGTTGAGCATTTTGTATCAGGAGAAAGCAGATGTGGTGTCTGTAGTATGGTGACTCGTGGATGTGTTTCCCTGAATAAGTGCGGGAAGTGCTGCTTTGGCACTTGCCCAACTAAAGAGACCTAAATTAAGGCCCAAAGATGGCCTTTAAACATAAACCTTGAAATGCAAAGGAGTTTCATTTCTTTTCTTGAGGATGAACCATTTGCATGTTTATCGGTGGCATTGTCCTTTTGCATCTGAGAGGACCTAGCTGTGAATTGTCCTTGTCCTTTTGAAGCTCGGTTTCTGAGGCCCCCCGAGGGCACAGCCCCGGCCCCCTGTGGCAGAACAGAACTGGCTGTCAGGAACAGAACTGCTATTGTGATCCTGTGAATGGTTGATTCTTAGGTGTCCCGGACCACCTAAGGCTATTTGTTTCTTTGTCTCCCTCCCCAGATTTTTTTTGTTTTGTTTTTTTCCTCACTTTCTGCCACCTCCCCCATGCCCATCTCATACTTTGAGTTAAAATGTATAAAATAACTTTGTAAACTTCCATTCTGTAGAGCTTATTGTCT
This sequence comes from Antrozous pallidus, assembly GCA_027563665.1. Lineage (NCBI taxonomy): Eukaryota > Metazoa > Chordata > Mammalia > Chiroptera > Vespertilionidae > Antrozous > Antrozous pallidus. Next base: position 85,909,736 of record CM050522.1, read on the forward strand.
GCATTCCTGGATCTTTTTCTGTCTGTGCGTCCTCTTTGTTGTGTAATTGTAATCGTAGTGTACAAGGTACGTTTTAGCGTGGAGGTATGAGGAGAGATGTCCATTGAAGCATTTTTGCTGCTGTGTCAGTCAGGGGATTGTAAGATTTTTATCCTGTGGAAATTATGCCCTGAGATTGTCCTATCTATATATGTTCCTTTAATTTCTAAGTTTTGTCTCTCTCTTTCACTCTCTCTCTCTTTTTTTTCTTTTAGCTCATAGGTTTTAGTGGTCGTCCCTACAGTTTCAGTCCTTTTGCGGTCCTTCAGAATGGGGAAGTTAGATTGTCAAGTCGTGTTCTGTTTTTTCCTTCGGCGAAGCGGGTCCCTTGTTTGTGTGTGGCCCTGTTTGATTTTGGAGTCGTTAGGAAAAGAGGTATTGCCATGGCAGAGTGTTTTGAAAAGGCAGCGAGTTAGTAAAAGGCTCCCAAGAATGTTTCTGAGTCAGAAAGTGTGTGGTAGCCTTTGTGTATTGTTTGTCAGTTTGACTTTAGTCTCCTAAGTTGTTTCCATGTTTATGTTTGCAGTTGATTTCCTTGAGCACAAGCATTGGTCATTTGGAAGGAAGCATGAGGCAGTTTGCATGCTATTTGTAGAGAACAAGGGCAGCATGGCACTGCATAGTAGTTGGGAGTACTTGGCAGGATTTTGAAGGAGAAAATGCTTGGGGTCTTTTGTCCTGGATGCTAATGTGCATGCAGGGAAGGAAGAGGCACAGGTTTCTTGTTTGCAAAATGAGGTTATTGCTGGTAGAAGGTATGTGTTTGGGATGTGTTTGTGGCATGACTGTGAGTTCATCATGGTCATTGCTGTACCTCACGTCCCTCAAATGTTTTTTTTTTCCAAGCACCCCCCCGTCTTTCTTTACTGTCCATGTTCTTTGTGGAGGTGCTTGACGTGTTTCCTTTGCTTTGTTATGTTCTCTCGAGTCCTTTTTGTATTTAGAGCAAGATTGTATATGACCATGTGCTTGAAGAGCACCCGTGATTGTCAGTGAACATGTGAAGTGAGCAGTGAGGCAGATGTAAGTCTAAGGTAAGGGATAGCATGCAAGCGGTGTGTTGTGGTGTTGAGAGCTGAGGTGAGCCATGGGTCCCAGTGAGGGGGCTATGAAGTGAGCCTGTAGCGGGAGCAGGTCCAGCCATCTGTGAGTGATCAGACAGTGAGATTTGTTGTGCAAGGTTTTAATTTTTCAATGTGTGTGCTATGTCCTTTCCATTGGAAGTAGTTAGGTGTTGTGTATTGTGGTGTGTATTCTGGCCATCTGAAGCATTTGCTGATGATGTCCAGGATACACCTGGGCTTTTCAGATGTAATGTTTCTGACTGCATTTTCTACACTAAATGTTTTTTGTTGTTGGTTAAGGTAATGAGTCCCATAAGTGTGTTGGTTGTGCTTGTGTTGTGCAACCATTGTATTTTTCAGCTGACCATGAGGCAGTTGCTTGCAAAGGAGAAGCAGAAAGGGATAATTTTGGCAGAGGAGAGTTTATGGATTGTTGGAAAGAAGTCTCTGTGTGGAAGTTGTTATTGATATGCAAGGGCTGTGGTTCCCTAGGGCATTATTGAAAGGGAGGTGGGGTTGGGCCATTGAGAGGAAAGGCGGGTGTAGGTTGGTAAAGGCCTGCAGGTATGCAAAGGGGGCTTGGAATTTTGGAAAGGCCCGGGGTGCCTGGTGGTGTGGGTGTGGCAGTTGTTGCAATTTGCATGATAGTAGGCAGTTTGAAATGGGAGGAAGGGCAAAGGTTTGTTTGTGCTCTTGTAGCTGGGTGGCATCTCGTTCCTTGTTTCTTTCCCTGGATGTGTCAGGGCACAGTCTCCAGTCCGCATTTGGTTGTGTAGTTTGTCCAGACAGAGCCTGTCCCATGCCGTGAGGCATGTGTAAGGAACTGGAAGGTTGAGTCCTGTGGCACAAGGACAGGGCTGTGCTTTGTGGTTTCCAGGTGCTGTGAAGGGCATCCTCCTGTCCACACTAGGGTGAGGTGACCTCGTTTGTCCTCGTTTGTTTGTGAAAAAGATTCCTTAATCCAGTCTAATTGTAATAGTCTTTGATAATCAGGCTGTGGAAAGTTTTTCAGCCTTATGTTATCTTTTTATTTTTCCCGCTTCCTCCTTTCCTCCCTCCCTTTCCCCTCCCCTCTCCTTCCCTCCCCTTCCCCTTCCTCTTCCTTCCCTCCTTTCGTCCTTCCCCAGTCCTTGTCCATTGCAGCATTTTTAGTGTGTCAGCTTTTTGAGGGAAGATCGAGCTTTCAGATTTCTGTGGTTGACTGCTTCTGGAAGTGTTTTCCCGTGGACAATGCTTGTATTGGCCTTGTGCCAATTGCTTGTGATGCCGTTGGAAGGAAGGTGGGATGGGTCCGAGTGTCCGTGAGGCTATCTGCAAGTCTTGCCTTGAAATTCCCAGGAGTAGGCTTATTCCCAAAAAGGTATTTTCAGCTAAATTTGTCCCAGTTAATGACTTTGATCACAGCCTGGAGGGTAGCGGGGACTGGATGCTGGGATGGGGAAGTGTTTGTAGAATTGATGGACTTATTTAAAAAAAATGTTCCTCCCTTCCAAAGGCAAGGATGCAATAACCATGAATGTGTTTTGTTTTTATTTCTGCAGGACTTGCGAGAACCTTTGATGTGGTGTTAGAGAAGAGCAAGGAGTGAGTACATGACTGTTGCACTTGGAGGTGGTTTTTAAAATGTAGGGTCTGATGACTTAGGTTATGTTGAAGTGAAGGAGACAGTGTGAGAATTAAAGGTCCCCTGTAGAGTGGAGTTGCTGAAAGCAAGTGTTTTGAGGTAGTATGGCTTTTGAGTTTAGAGTTTGGTACAGATTTGCTACGAGCAGTTGGTCATCCCTGCACCTTTTTTATTTTTTATTTTTAGTTTAGTTTAGTTGTATTTCAAGTAGGGGCATTTTTGCACGATGTTTGTGAAAGATGAAACCGATGGGGCAGAGACCAGGGTACCAGGATACAGACTTTATTGATGAGAAGACCATTCCCAAGGGAGAAAGAGCTCATGTGCTGGGTGAAGGCACCTTTGAGGGGAGGGGACAGGGCTCAGCGGAGGGCGAGAAAGCACCCAGCCGTACCCAGGGCAGAGAGAGAAGATGGACCCAGCCGGACCGCCTCCTGGTCTCCCTTGGAGAACAGTCCTGGAGAAAAGGTGCCACGCGGTGCACTGAGACACCTTTTAAGGTCAGGAACAGGTTTGGCCCAGGGCGGAATTGAAAGGGTGGGACCCAGGGCACTCTTACATGTGCTTGATTGGCTTCTCAATGTCTCTGTGGCCCATGTCCAACAGGTGGGCCGAGTACCTATCTTTTTGCAGCTACACTGAGTGAGCTATTTCCCCCTTCCTTTTGAGCGTTGTAGTGTCCCTGTCCCTGTGTCACAAAACTGCATTCATAACACCCCCCCCCCCCGTAATTATTTTCTAAAAATCCTCATTCAAACACCGTGGGCACTCTTTTCCCCATTGACTTGTAGGAGTATTGTAGGTTTTGGGATACGGGGTGGGAGGAAGGGTGTAGGGAGGCATGGAGGTAGGGGAGCGGATTAAGAAACTTTGATGTTAGGGATTGTTCAATTTTCATTTTTACCTGCATGGATGTATCTTGAGGCTTGTATTTCTTTCTTTTTTCTAATTCTTGTAGGTGTGAGTCCAAATGCAGATGACCCAGATCCTGTTTAGGAGTCTACCTGTGGTCGTAATGATATGGTGGGTGTGGTGCGGTGCAGATAAGCAGCTCTTCAGGGCAGCTTTTGTTAATGTGATGTTTTGATAACATTGTGTACCCTTTTGGGTGCGTTTCCCCCTCCTTCCATTCCTCCCAGAAGAATGGTGCCATGTATTTAAGGGAGCTGTGGTGATCTCTTGGAGGTGTTTGTGGGCATGAACAGCCTTGCGTGGGGTCCCGTGTGTGCATGTGAGCCTCACCCTGGATACAGTACTGTACGTTTTGGTTTCACACTGTGTCACATGAAGTCTGCCATTGTAATTTCTGTTGTTGCTTTCTTTCAGGCAAAGTCACTGAATCTTGAATTTGCTGTTTGCCCTTGTATTGGAGGTGTGCCTCTCAGTGCGGGTCTTGTTGGATATGTTCATCTATTCTAAAGGTATGGTCAAGAATGATGAGAGTTTAAAATGGATAAGAGTTTTGGAGAGTGTTATTATTTGCTAAGATGGCAGTGTAGCGCTGAGGAAGTGTCTGTTGCGTTGATATGTCTTCAAGTATTCTCCAGAAGGAGTAAGAGAATGAGTGCCACGTGATCCGCTGATGAATTGTTGAGTGTATAGTTTTTGATTGGAGTGGAATATGCTGCTTGCAATGTGCTGTATTTCTCAGTTTATTCCCATGTTTCTTAACCCAGACATTGTGAATCCTTGCTCTTGTTTTGTTAGGGGAAAAGGAAGAAGTGAATTGTGTTTGTTGTAGTATGTTCCACACCGGGGACCTTAAAAAAAAGTCTTTATCGTTGAGATTATTACAGGAGTTTGTTTTTTCTCTCTCCACATAGCTCCTGTCTACCCAATCCCCCACCCCACTCCATGCTACTGTCTTCATGCCTAGGTGTCAGATTTTCATCAGGGGTTTTGTCTAGTCCTTTTTTCAGAGTGTTTGTTTGTGTGTGTGCAGCTTGTTTCCTGTAATGTGGTATGAGATGTGGTAGGTATTTTCCTTTTTCAAAGAACAATTGCTATGTTTTCTTCCCTTGCGCTGTGCCCTCGTTTGTTAGCTGTCACGTGATGGAGGAAGATGTTGTCCTTTTTGATATTTTTTGAATGTGGTGCAAGGTAAAAGTATATCATTCATGTATTGGGTGTGAGTGTCGTGTGTAAGAAATGTTCCCCAACGTTGCTGCTGTGTGCCCATGTGTTAGCCATAGTTGTTATTTGTTGTCCTTCCTTCCCTGGTGCCTGAGAAGGCGCAGTAAGGTGTTGATGCATGGACCCTAAAGACCCCCAAATAACTGTGTTGTTGCTGTGAAATGCCCCCGAAATGATCAGATTGAATGTGATGTAATTGTAGAAAGTGTTTCCATGGCCTGTGTTATTTCCTGCTCCATGGTAGTGAGTGCAGGGCTGAACATATGTATGAGGGTGTGTTTGAGTTGTTTTGTTAGTGATTGAGAGCAGTGTGTCACGCATAGAAATGTGGTCCATCCAGAGAAATGTGTTCCGTCGGTGATTGTTAGCAGTTGATCACTTAGTAGAATGGAGAGGAAAATGAGCGCAATTGCATTTTGCCGATTTTTTTTGTAGGAGCAGAGTTTCTTTTAAACGCTTTGATTTTTGTGCTGTGGCCCTGGCAATATAGGTAGTTAGAGCAATGTATTTTGAGATGTTGAAGGAGCCATGAAGTCAGGTGTAGTTTTGCCCAGGCCACCCCCTCCCCCAATTATTAGGAATTTTTAGGATATTCCAAGGTAGGGGGACTGATTGTTTTTTCTCCCCGCATCATTGTTTTTGGATGATTTTTTTTCCCTTATAGTGACCATGTGTTTATGAGAAGAGGTGTTGTAAAGTGGTTTCTTTGTCTTGCCTGATTGTTTTTGCGTTTCATGCTACTTTATTTTTTTAAGATATATTTTATTGGCTCTTTTTACTGAGAGGAAGGGGTAGGTAGGGATAGAAAATCAGAAACATGGATGAGCTGCCTTTTGCACACCCCCACCCCCCAACTGTGATGTGCCAGTAACCAAGGCACATGGCCTTGATCCAAATGGAATCCTGGATTCCCGAGTCCACAGGCCTACGTTTGCTTTCCCCAGTGATGCCAACTGGTTTCATGCCTGTTAATGCAGGATTTACCTGGTGTGATTTTTTTTTTTTTTTTTTGGCTGGCGGCTGAAGCATTTATTTAAATAACAACATAAAATGTGAATTAAAATTTGATGTTGTTTATGGCTTTTATTTGTGTGCTGGATACCATGGATGGCCATGCGTGTGTCTCCAGATGTCTGTATATTTTGTTGAATGTTTGCGTAGCCTATTTTTATGGAGGCAACGTAGCCCCCAATGTCCTTGTGATTTTATTTTTAAGAAGTCTATATTGGGTTAGTGATTTTTTTCAGAAGTAGTTTGTGGTGTAGTGGGTGCTGTGTGGAGATAGGTGCGTATGTGTTCCTTCTTGTCCCTGAGTTATGGAATGAGGATGCATGTTCATGGCATTCTGTGGTGTCTTACATTATAAATGTGGTTGTTTTCCTTTAGCACTGGCAATTCCTCGTGCAAACGGACATCTTTGATGAGAAGGTATTGTCATTGATGGGTCCTGTTATGTGGATTTTGACTAAGGATTGTCTTGTAGGATTTCCAATCCTTGAAAAAGAATTTAATTTTAATTTTGTGCGGCATTCCTAAGTGAGCCAATCGTCTGTGTTGGTTTTATTATCTATGAGTGTTGTTTAGGACCATAGTTGTTTGTGTGATAAGCTGTTAGCCTCAATATAATTTAAGTGCCTTTCTGGTGCTTCCTCTTTTTCTTTCCTTAGATAATTGTTGTTTTGTGTCCCCACAGTTTCCTCTAATGTTCGAATTGTAGATCCAATTGGTTTGCTTCCCAGGTTCTTTTGTTGATGATGCTACTGGTGCAATCTGTCCTCCTCCTGGGCTAGGTAATGCAGCGTAGCTCCCTTCTTGAGCTAGTTGATGAAGGTCTGAGAGCTTGATCGGCACAACCGAGGTCATTTGAGGTCAGCAGGTGTGGAGATGAGTGTCCCAATTTTGCTTTATTCTTATTGGAAGAAAGTAATTCCTTAAAATTTCCAATAGGCAGAAGAGGACCCTTTTGGTTCTTTGAAGTGCAGCACCCTGCACTTTGAGCAATGCAAGGCACACTTTTCCTGTGTCCTCAGGGAATAATCAGATTCTCTGGTGTATTCAGGGTGTCATCTGGGTTTGGCTATATCGGTTGGCTGGAGACTAGGGGGAGGGGCTATCTCTCAGCAGAAAACGTGGAAGCGACTTGGATGTGACTGACTCAGCACCAGACTGGCTATCCCACCTCTGTTTGACCGCCCGCCCGTTACTCTCCTCAGATTCCACAAAGCCACCCGATGTCCTGCACCTCAGCCACAGATAATTGTCTTTACCTGAAAGGTCCTAGGAACTAGGTTCAGTGGAGAAAGGTGCAGGCCCCATTGCGAGGAGGGACAGCGTCCCTGCAATCTTGTCTCTTGCCGAAAGAAAGCGGAGTGCCGGCAATCCTTAGGGCTGCCAGTGACTTCACATCCCCAAGTCCACTACCTCCCACAATCCCGTGGACCCTTTTTTCACAGAGAAACGCTTTGCCTATCCCCATGGACGCGGCTCGTTGCTCTATAGTTTCTCCCTGACCTTGTGAGTACAGAGGTGTGGCATATTGTACTGCATCTATATATTTAATATATTTTATTGATTTTCTACAGAGAGGAAGGGAGAGGGCTAGAAAGTTAGAAACATGGATGAGAGAGAAACATGGATCAGCTGCCTCTTGCACACCCCCTACTGGGGATGTGCCTGCAGCCAAGGTATATGTCCTTGACTGGAATTGAACCCGGGACTTTTCAGCCCAAAGGCTGACGCCCTACCACTGATGGAAACCGGTTTTGGCTATATTTTTTATTTTCCCTTTATCCAGGAGAATCTGTGCCCTTCCCATCTGCAAAGAGTGTTATCATCTGTGTCTCCTTTGGCAATTCAAGCTGTATTCTACTGGTTTCACCCGCTCCCCCTATCTGCTGCGTGAGAAGACTCAGGACATATGTGCGTATTCCGCCACCACTTTCTCCTCCCTGTGTCCTATTTTTGAAATGTTTAATATTTATTATATAATGAGATATCATTTTGATGTTATTGTTATTATAATGAGAAATGTTTATTTTCCTTAAAAATATTTAGAGCCTGGTATTTAGCCTCGGTAGTTTTGTTTTACTCTTGAGTCAGTTGAGTGTGATTGAGAAGAACCCTGCAGTATTGTTGGTGCAGAAGTCAGTCTGTGAAGGCCAGCTAAGGCGTGAGAATGTGCGTAAGGCAGTTGGCCGATGAAGGTACGGAGGGAGACACTTTTTGTTGTGTACGTCGAGTCTGTAGTTGTGTGCAATGTATTAAAACCAACAAAGGCTAAAGATGAAGTGTTTTGAAGATAGTAGAAATGACTGTGACTTGCAAAGTAGGAGTCGTCATGCGCTTGACCTTAAAGGAAGGCCAGTGAAAGAAGGTAAAGACGGTTATACTTGACCACTAGCAAGCAGGCTATAGGTTCTGCCAAAGTTGCTTTCATTTTTCCAGAAGTGTTCTTAGATCCTTGTGTCCTGATTATCATGTCCTGCTAGGTACTGATAAAAAGAAGAAAATACGTGCAATCCGAGGCATGGAAATCTCTGGGAGGTCCTTCCTTTTTTTTTTTTTTTTAATGTTTTTAAAAAATATTTTGTTGATTTATTACAGAGAGGAAGGGAGAGGGATAGAAAGTGGGAAACATCGATGAGAGAGAAACATGGATCAGCTAGCTGCCTCTCGCACACCCCCTACTGGGGATGTGCCTGCAGGCAAGGTACATGCCTCGACCGGAATCGAACCCGCGACTTTTCATTCTGCAGGCTGATGCTGTATCCACTGAGCCAAACCGGTTTCGGCTATTTTCTGTTGGTGTTAAATAATGGGAAAGTAGCAATAGTATAGCAACATGTGAGCGAGCACTGACTGAGGGTGAAAGCAGGGATGATTTCCATTGTACAATCTGAAAAGCAGACAAATGTAAAGCTTGTATGCATATTATGAAAGGCCACAAGACAGTATCACTGTCTTATGCGATCACACCAGCACAGCATAAGCCGCAGCTCTGTGCAGGTGGTCATGAGCGTCATGCACGTTGCAATGAGCACATTTCTCTCCATGTATGTACAATTCCATGCACAACATTTACCAAAAAGTTATATATTGCATGTGTTGGACCTTTGAAGAGCAGAGAGAAAATGCGATTTGAGAGAGCCCATCGAAGGCCAAAGCTTGTTGGGATATGGCATTTTAAGTTTGTATTTGCCGTCGTACGTTGAAAGATTGCCTGTTCATAGGCAAAATGTAGTTTGCATAGTTTTGCATACTCCATTGCATTACATTGCATTGCATTGCATTTCTTGTTAAAATGGTCTCCATGTGTATAGAGAGTAAACGCCAAGCAATCTTTGGGCACATTCAATTATTTGACATATGCCAAACTGTTCTCAAGGCAAGATTAAAATGCTGATCTGACAGTCCCCATCACAAACTGAAGCTGTACCAAAAGGTGCGTAGTGCAGAAAGTCTTAACGCAGCTGGATGGTTTAGGTGCTCGGTCTTGTTTCTGTCACTCCAGTCAATTCACGATGGCTTTTTCGACGGCATCTGCGGGGTGTTTGTCTTTTTGTTTGAAGCGGTAGAGCACATTGTCTCTCCGTGAGTGGAAGATCGGATGGAGGATGCACTTGTAGAGCAGTTGAGCCCCATTGGAAGTGCTGTATAGTAGGAAGCTGCCCTTTATCATGTAATAGAAGGGGAAGCAGGACAGGAAGAGGTGAGCGAAGAATTGAGCGATGTTGAACACAGCACACACTGCCGTAGCGGTCAGGCAGCGTGCATGATGTTGTTTGTTGGTAGTCTTTATGGCTTTAATGGAAGACGTAAGATGTGTTTCAGAGGCTAGAGGCTCCCTAACGGAATATGAGGTATAAGGGCAATATCCCAATGATACCGAGGGTGATGGAGCTCCGTTCATGCCGGTCCTGGCCTGTAGTTTGTCCAAGAGGTGGGTCACGTAGTTGTTGTGATGCAGAAACCGGTCGAAGCCCTGTCTCATGGCCGCAGACACGGTTAGGCCCGCGGTGCGTCCGCCGTGCTGCTCCCTGTGTGGTCATTTGCTGTCCTCAGAGTGTCCTTTACCCCATTGGTGTTTTTGGCTCATTGATGGCCCGCCCTAGTGTATCTCGAGTGTTCTGGTGCTGCTCATGTGATGGATACAATTAACATCCTTTTTTTTCTTTTTTTTTAGGCGTCTGCCGTCGCTGCCCTGTGCGTCCTCGCCAGCGATGTCGCCGTTGTCGCGGAGGGACCCGAGCCTTGCAGTTTTCGTCGTGTAGTTCCCTTGGCATCATGGAAGTCTGTTTGGAATGTACGTGAGCCCCATCATCACGGACGTTTATGTTTCCTTGTGAAACCTGTGCTTGTGGCTGCTGTGAATGTGTGCGGCCATCCCCACGAATCCCCGATACTTGTGTGTACTGGTTGTGGAACTTTGTTACTCAGTACGTGAGCATAGTGTTGTTTCTGAGGGCATAGCGTGCTTTGTGATGTCATCGATGTTTATACAATGTCCCATGTTCTTCGGCGGACCTCAAGCATGCCGGCCGGCGTTTTTCAAGAGAAGATGGAAAAGCATCGTGTGAGACTGCCGTCCCGCATCCCCATACTCATGTTTTGGTAGCATTTGTTTGTCATTGTGCAGTTTTGTTTCTTTGTATGAGATATCTGTTTGTGTTGTTTGTGTAATGTTTGTAGAGCGAGTGCCTTTCCTCCTTGTACCGTGTCCATGTTATTGTTCCATGCTGTGTAAATGTGATACCCGTGTAAGCCATGTGTCCCCAAGATGTTATTTAGCTTGTTACCTGCGTGCCAAGTGTCAGTATTTTCCAGAGAGCAAACTGATAGTATATGTGAGGTTAATGTGGGCTTGCATGCTCCTGTTGTGTGTGTCTTCCCTTTTCCTTCCCTTGAATAGATATATTCCTACTTTCTTGCCTGCCTGCCTTGTTTCAGCTGCTGTAGGTAGTGCACTGTCTCGTTGCCATTGTTGTGCTTGTACCACATGTGGCTGCTCCCAGAGTGCCTCCATTTCCCTGCAGTTAGTGAAATGTTTACTCCAACACATTGGGTAACAGTCAGCCACGTATCCCGTTTCTATTGCGTTTCCACAAGGCACTGTTGAATATTTTTTTTCTTATACAGCATAGAGGACATTTTACAAGTGTGTGAAGTCAGTATTTGAAGGTGTTGTGTTTGTGTGTTGCAGCCAAGTTTCTGGGCCCTTTCCTGGCAAGAATGAAACGGTGCAAAGTGTGCCCTGCATGCAATGTTCCCTGACCGGTGTGACCCCACCCCCACCCGTCCTGTGTATCACAATTGAAGCCATGTAGGGAAGGCGAAAGAAATAACCTATTGATTTTCCAAGGTGTCATGGCCAGTTTGTAGCCTATCATTGTGGGTGTGTATGCATGTACAGTGTTAGCCTTATGCAACGGTAGCAGTTTGCAGTGTAGTGAGATGTTAAACGGTGATCAAATGAGTATCTGTTACTGCTCATGTTCTGCTGCTCTTTGAGGGTTTGCACATTACCGGCAAGAGTAGCAAAGATTTGCCCCCCCCCTTGCCCCCCCTTCTGTGTCCAGCTGCTGCTTCCTTATTGGTCTCAACCCCATGTCTTATTCTTTTAAAAATCTATTTTATAGATGTTTTTACAGAGAGGAAGGGATAGGTATAGAAAGTGAGAAACATGGATGAGAGAGAAACCTGGATCAGCTGCCTCCTGCACACCCCGTAGCAGGGATTTGGCCGCAGCCAAGGTACATGTGTTTGAGTGGAATCGAACCTGGGATGTTTCAGTCTGCTCTGCAGGCCAACGTTGTATCCACTGATCCAAAGCGGTTTTGGTTCAACCCCACGTCTTGGTAGCTGTAAGAATGAAGTAATGTTGGCTGTGAGAAGTGTACTATATGTGCCCATGTCCCCCCATCCCCAAGTGTTTATGGAACCTCACTTTTAGTTAAATATGTAGCATAAGAGGTGGCTCGTTTGCACTTAATTTTATTTTTTGTTCAATGAATCAATCATTGGAGTAGCGATGGCTGGTCTGTCAATGGATGGGGGACAATGAAAACACACACATACACACACAAAACACACACCTTGTGCGTATCTGAACTTTGGTGTCTTACAAAAGTTCATCGGTGTGTGCTTTTCATTTCTGTGACGCCTTGAAGACGTGGCATCCTTTTTGTGACACAATGTGCAGTAGGCTGTTCCCCCATCAGCTGTTGCCATACACAGTGCATGTTGAGGGTCTGCTTGTTGCCCTGCAGCTGTATCAGCAAGTGAATAAGTGCACGTGTCCTTTGTGACTGTCACAGCATGCCTTCCTTATCTCAGTTTTCCCAGCTTCCCCCTCTCCCTCCCTGTATTTATTGCAAGTCCTGGAATTGTTCTTCTTGGTGCTCCACAACCCTCCCCCCACCCTTCCACGGTGCACAGTTGTTTATGCGGGTGAGGTGCTGCAGATGCCGGTTAATGTAAGCCGAATCAGTCGACATTTTGCAGGAGAGATGTGTAGCCTCTGGGTTCAGTCCTAGTCTGTGTTGTACGTGTGGAATGCATGCATGACGTGCGCTTTGTTTTCCAGCATCCCTCACTTTGGGTTGACCTATGAGCATGTCCCCTCATCTGCAGTACCATCGGTTGGAGTGTGCTCACTTGCTGTGATTCCATGAAAGGATGTCCCTGCTGTTTCCAATTGTATGATCCAGGACATTTCCACAACTGTGTATTTGCAATGTGTATCCCTAATCTGTGTACACAACCCCCCTCACCCATTCCGGAACCATCATTTTGTTGCTGAGTCATCTCCCACCTGATTTCTCACTTAACGTCTTTCCCATAGTATATCGATTGGCGGTGTGTTCCTGTTGTCATGCCTGGCTCACTCAATGTTTCCTTCATTGCACTCGACTAGTGGCAGTGATTTTTTTTTTTTTAAATTTTTGTCCGCCCCACCGCAGCCTCTGTGCCATCCTACCTGTGGTATGTGTAGCATACCGCTGTATCCTATGTTCCTGCACCCTTCTTCACTCCAAGACTATCCCTCTGCCCCATTTCTCTATAGCTGAGATGAGTGGCAATTATGCCCGGCTGTGACGGGCTGCATCTTCATGGGCTGGTTGTTGCTCTGCAGGTGCAGGGAAAGCTGTGGCACTATGTGTGGCAATTTTTCTTGATAGCTTGACCATTTCCCCTGTCCTGAGCAACAAGCGCTTCCACTGTCTTGTGAGTCTTTGAAGTCTGGCGTTTCAGTGTTTGTAGTCCCACAGGTATCCCCTCCTGGCCTGTAGTTTACTGAAATGGGCAGCTGCTGTTGCAGCACCTTGCCAAGCAGAATCAGCCTATAGTGTGGATGTGGATGTGCAGTCCCAGATTGTAGTGTCACCTGGGCCGTTAGCATTCTCTTCCCGTTATCCTGCGAATAGTGTACTAGTAGCATGTGTGGTGTCCTCAGCTACGCCCACGTTCCTTGCAGTGTGAACAACCGGAAGTCCCTAAATGGCCATTGTATGATATGTGGATTTTCCTCAGTGTGTGTCTCTTTTTGCGACGTGGCCTTCCTTTGAGCCTCTTTTATGTAGCCCGGGAATCTGCGTGCCACGTTCCCATCCTTAGCTGTTTCATGAGCATATGGACTTTGCAAGCATGCCAGACCAGAATCCATTTTGATGTGTGAAACTGGAACTCACACAACTTTCACAGTATTTTAAGCTGTGGGTGTGTTGTGGTGAAGTGTTTTACTTTGTCTTTGAAGTGTATGTTGTTGATTGAGTACTGGAATGATTACAAAGCTTGTGGCAATCCTGTGTCCACCCTGCCCCCTGCCCCCACCTAGAAATTTTTTTCATCCGTTTTTGACTCTGCCCCATCGTTGCATGCTCACAAACGTTTTTTTCTGTTTGACCTGGTAATCATTAACTACTGATTGCTGTGTCAAGGTGTTGCACATCCCTGATAGTCACGGTGTTTTCATGTTTCCTGTCTCCTTTCTACGGCTGCCCATTGTTTTGTTTTGCTTTTGTTTTTTTGCATGCTCAATCACCTCAGGGTCGTGTGCTAAGAGCAGCATCACGCCCCCTTGTAGCATATCCTTTTCTTCCCCTCCTGTTCCCTCCCATGAGTGTTTGGATGGGTGTGTACCGGGCCCTATTTTGACTGTCCTGTCAATGTCATGAGAGCAGCATTCGGGGTAGCATAACCTGGTTGTTCCTGACCTGTATCCTCATGGGCTCCTCACAGCTGGTCGTTGCGGAAAGTGCCTGGGAAGGCTGTTGCACAGCAGGTGAACAACAACCTCATCTCCCCAGCCACGATGGCAGCTGCCGTCCAGCATGTGAATCCCGTCTCAGGTTTACCCTATCCCGTCCACCATCCATGGATGCGTAGTCATGCAGCGCCAAGTTTGTGAGTGTGTGTGTGTGAGTGTGTGTGTTTGTGTTTGTTCTGCCATTTTGTCCATCTTCTGTGCCAGCCTCACCTTACTTTGCAGTTCCTATGCCCTGCTCCCATCCATCCTCTCCTTGTAGTGGCCTATTGAACACAGGAACCCAGAGCCTGGAGCCCTTGTACATGCTTGTGTTTTCAGTCTGATAAAAATTGCAAGCCACACAGCTGTCCTTTACACTGCTGCCCTCCTGCCTGCTCAGTAAGGTTATTTGTTGTGTATCACCTGGGAGTGAGTAAGTGCCCCTAAGTGATAGGTGGTGCACGTCCTTGCAAGTTGTGGGGTACCTTCCCGCTTCTGTTCCAAAGCTGCCGATTTTTTGTGCCTCATGTCCATTGCCCCCCCACCCCCATCCCTTGTGTCGCACATCCCTTTCCCTTCCTCAAGTGCTCACGTGACCCTGTATTCCCCCCATGTACTGCTGTAGCGATCATGTGCATATTTTGGTAGCACAGCTTCCTTTTTTTGTTCACCTGTATGATCATGTTGTCCTCATAGCTGGTCAGCTGTAGGAAGCTTGTGGTCAATGAGTCCATTCTGTCCTCTTCTGGACTCTGATTTGTGGCGGGGTGACATAGGCCATTATCTCCCCCGCAGCTGACAGCAGCTGCCGCTGTCCAGCAGCTGAATCCTGCCATTACTTTGCCTGTTCTCTTTTCCTCAGCCCATCATCTTGCAGTCAGTGGTCTTCTTTGGAATGTAAGGATGGAGAGATGATGTGTTGAAGTACCCCATGTTTTCCATGAAATTGTGCAGAGGCAAGGCAGCGTTTGCACGTGATGTCCAAGATGCCCACCCTTCCTGCCTTTTGTCAAACAGCAGCACCCATCCTTGGTGGCTCAGTGTTCCCCTGCATGCCATTCTTCACGGTCCATTCCTCATCCTTGAATTGATGGTGTGTGTTCTCTCCAGTGTAGCACTAGTGTTTCTCTTTAGCAAGTGTCCCTGTTTCCGATAGCACAACCTATTTTTTTCTTTGTCAGCCATGTTCCACCCAAGTCCTTAGTGTGTTTATGTTCTACTGCCCCCCCCTCCCCCTCCTCACGACTGGGTTAGTTTTCCCTTTGTCCCATTCTAACTTGGTGGAAGATGGTGCCTTGCAATGTACTATTTTTTTTTGTCATGCCAACTTATCAGCAACTGTCCCGGTGCCTTTGCTGTGCCATTTTACTTGTGCTTTTGCATTGTGCCACTTTATACTGGGTCCTGTCGACCGTAATTGAAGATGATCTATGTCTTTCCCTATAGCTGATGTCAGTGGCAAGTATGGGTGGTCCTGAGCTGCTTGACCAGCACCCACATTGGCTGCCCCCTGTCCGTTTCCCAGTCTTTATTTAGTGGTGTTGTCCCGTCTCGTACGCTTGCCATTTTTGGTGTTTGTGCCGCTGCCGCCCTTCAGGTATCTTTGTCACAGCCTCCACCTGCTTTCACAGTGAGCTGCTGGCGTTGTGCTGTGGAAAGCATCATTTTCCCAGAATCTTGAGTTTCCTGTGCTGGGCTTTCCATGGTGGCAGTGCTTGGATTTGCAGGAGCCTCTTGTCACTACAGTAATTGTCTGTGAAGGTCTCCTCTTTAGCCGAGGTGTTCCCACATCACTGTGTCAGTAAGCTTAGGTCCCTATAAAGAGCTATTGGAGAGCATGTCAAGTGTTTATGTTTACTTTGTCAGTGTGTGCATGTCAGATAGTTTTCCCTGCCCTGGCAGTCCCTGTGCCATGGTTTAATGTGTTTTTTCCTCTTCCATGACCGTGGTGAACACAGCAAGCCATGGTTGCATTGTGACTGTTCAGAAGCACACCCTGCCTGCTGAGTACTGCGTGCCAGGCATTGTTACAAGTTTTTGCTTCATTTTCCCCCAAGGATTTTTGCATGGCCATTTCCATGTTATGTGCCAACAGCAACAGCAGCTGCCGTGGCAGTGGTACGGTTCCTCCAGCTTATCGCATTTTGTCCTGTGTATTTTGTTTGTCTACTATCCCCTCCCTAGAGTACTCACCTGAGTGTGTCATAGGAGCTATAGGCCTCTGTCTAGGTTGCAGAAACACCCTTTCTGTTAGCGCAGCGTGCTTGCGTCCACCTGCCGTATCCTGGTGTTGTTGAAGTTGGGCAGCTGCCAAACTGCATCCGATCAGTGCATTTTCTCCCGTCTGCTCTTTAGCAGAGCAAGGCCCTGACTGATGTTTGTGGTCCATTCATTTTGTAGCGCATTGCTGTGTGTCCATCCATGTTTGTGAGGTACCTTGTGGTTGAATTGCTACATGTTGTTCACCAAAGCATGCATAAGCAGTCACTATGCTCTGTGCAGCCTGACCTCTAGCCTGTCAGTTCCCACCCACCCCTAGTTGTGCATGTTTTACCCATACGCCCTAAGGCACGATCCATCCAATATCCCTCTACTGATGGTCTGTGCTATCTTTTGTCCAGCATCAGTGTCGGTAATGATATCCAAATGTATGCGCCATCCCTTTTACTCATATCGCCAGCATTTTTTTAATGTTTTCGTAATTGTTGTCACTCCATTTCAATGGAATGTAGTGGAAGATGGGCAAGTGTGTATTTCTGTTGTCAGCCTGAGCTCTTTAAATGTGACCTGTGGTGTTTGGTGTGCAATCTTTGTGCTCTGTCCTGCCATTTTCCCATTGTATCGTCTGTTCCCGGCCACCCTTCCAAGGTGACAGCGCATGTGTGACCTTTCTAGCTGAGAGAGTGGCATGTATGTTTTCATTGCAGCTTGATGAACACTCAGTGCGTGCCCTTCCCCTTTCACCCATCCTGATTTCCCTAGTGCTGCCTTGTCAGTTGAGCCCTGTAAGTTTGTTACGTGTACTGCTTAATCTCATCGTGTATGTCTTCGAGTCTGCACTGCCTGTCATGGCTTCTCCTGATGGCATTGCACTATGCAAAGCCTAAGTGCCCCAGAATCTTGACTAATCTCTGTCATTTTGTGGCAGTAGCAATTGGCTTTCCAGTATCATCTTGCAACGCACGAATCGCAGTGTCCTCCCCAGGTGAAGGCCTATGGGAGAACATGTCCAAGTTTTCACGTGTGCCACGTTTACCTCCCATGGCAGTGATTGTGCCTCATCTGCATGAACCCTGCCACCCCAGCTTTATTTCTTTGCTCGGCCCTCTTTCATCCCACGTTACCCCCGTATGCTTGCTAAGGTTATTTTCTGTGTGCACCGTGTTGTGCATGTTTGTGTCTTGTGTGCTTTCCTACCGTCTCATTGCTTTTGACGGTTGCCTTTTGTTTCTCATGGCCATCTTGGGGCTGTGTGCCAGCACTAGCGTCCCCTCCCCTTTCACCTTGTCCTGGTTTCTTACACACAGTTTTTCTTTCTGTCCTTTTCCCTGCCCCTAACCCTCAGAGGACTGTGTGGAATGCGAACAAGGTCTTGTCCCCACGCTCCCATTGCCCACGAGGTAAATTTTGATATTGCCTTGGCCATTATCTCTTCCCCAGCCCACTGCTGTGGGATATGGCAGTGTGGAACTGAATACACGGGTTGATACCTTGTGTTTGATTAAGCAGCATTCCCAGCATGCAATTCATGTCCAGCATTGCCAATCTCCCCAAGCCCATCACCCGTGAAACGGTACACCCACCCCCTTGGCGGCACACGCTTCACCCACATACTGTCTTCCTGCAGAAATTGTCCATTATGCATATTGCAACCATTTTTATCTTTGTTAGCTCTGTCTCACCCAAGTCCTTAGTATCTTTTATTTAATGTTCTCCTATGTGGTGGTCTTTTCCTGTTCTCCCCTCATGGCTGCCTCAGGGTTTCCTTTGTGCAAATGTATTGTATCGGAAGATGTGCCCTTTTGCAATTGACCATATTTTATTCCTTGCCAAACTATCACTAAGTGTCGTGCTGCATCTGTTGTGCCATTGTAGTTGTGGCCTGCCACCGTGGCGCTGTATCCCAGGGTCCTTCCCACCCTAGCCGAGATCACGTGTCTTCCTTTTCCTGTAGCTGAGCATGCCTGTTAGTTGCTTGACTAGTACCCACAATAGCTGCACGCCCCCCCACCCCCCATTTCCCCCGTTCCGATGTATTGCTGTTGTCCCATGTTGTGAGTCTTGTAGGTTTGGCAGTATCCTCTTGCTCCCATCACAGGAACGGTCTGTGTCGTGCCATGCTTTTATCCATCTTCCACTGCACTACATTGTGTTACTGTGATCAACATAGGAATCCACGCACTCACGGTTGCCTTTCCAGTGTGTTCAGAGCTTCACTGCATGTAAGTGTTACTGAACAGTTTTAGCTCTTTTGGTGTTGCATTTACATCAGCACACATATTTCTTTTTTTAGTATGGGGTGGAGCGTGTACTGGTTGTTTGGAACGATGCCTGAGCTCATCCTGTGGCCACTGTCTCCAACCGCCTTAGTTTTGCATTTGTTCAGCCGTCATTGACTCTGTCCCACAACCTGCCTTTTTTGTGAGAGATTATTTTTGATGTTGGTTGGGAAACGTGGAGTGCTGAGCACCATCTCATTGTGATGCTTGTTGCAAAGTGGTGGCATTTCCCGATTTTGTTTTATTTACCCCCGCTGGTTTGGGCATGGCCAGTTTTTTGTTGCCTGACAGCAGCAGCAGCAGCAGCAGCAGCAGCAGCAGCAGCAGCAGCAGCAGCAGCGCTATGGTGCCCTCCAGCTTATCTTATTTTCTCCTGTGTGGTTCTTTTCCCTCCTGTCCTGTTGCCTCCCCAGAGTGGTCATGAGTGTGTATTAGTTCCCCTATCCTGTCTTTAGGTCGAACAAGCACCCTTTTTAGTAGCACAACCTGTTTGTGCTTGTCTGCTGTATCCTGATGGTCTTGTCTCATTTTTTTTTTCGGAGTGTCCACTTCTGTGTTATATGCCAGCAGCAGCAGCAGCAGCAGCAGCAGCAGCAGCAGCATGTTTTCTGCAGCTTCTCCTGTTTTGTCGTTTGTTCTTTTTCCTTCTGTCCTTTTCAGTCCCTCCCCACAGTGCTCCTATTTGTGGTAGGTTGCTTCCTTCCTGTGTGTGACAGAAACATCCTTCTTGGTAGAACAATCCGCTTGTGCTTGCCTCCTGTGTCCTGATTGTCTCGTCCAAGCTGCCTGGGTATAAGAGTGTATTTTCTTGTCTGTCGTACAGCAGATGAATGAAACCCCACCACCTCCTCTGCCCCGATTGTTGCTCGCTGCCACTATGTAGCAGCTGAAGCTTGGCATTCATTTGCCCCTCTTTATCCCAGGTTGCAAGCGTGCAGTGAGCGCCACGTTTGTCCTTTCTTGTGTTGTCAGCAGTGTGTGTCGTCTTTTTTTGCAGAGGTAGTGTATGTCATGTCTGTCCCTAGGGATGTCCACATGCCACTACCCAAATTCTGTAACAGTAGTATGTCCTTTTCCTGGCGCAAGCCAGCATAGCCCATTATTTTTCCCGTGTGACTCATCCCCCATCCATGTATCGGTGGTCTGTGCCATGTCCCATTGAAGACTGTTTTGGTAAGCCATGAGTTTGCTTATCTGCACCGTGACTGTGTGTGGCTGTCTTTTCCGCTGCCTGCTGCAGCAGTGCTCAGGCATTGTGCTATATTTCTCTGGCCAACAGAACCCATCCTAAGATCGTTGAGCACTGTGATTCCAGGTCCAGGGTGTTTGAAGCCATCAGTCGTACGGTGGCACCAGTGCCCAGACCCTTTCCGTCTCATGTGGTGTGGCTTATCAGAGGCGGTGCACTGATTGCTATAATTCCTTTGAATGATTCATGGCCATGTGCACCATGATTGTTGATCCCTATAGCGCATAGCCCTTACCTTCCTCCTGTTATGCATTCTGCCAAAACTGTTTTGTTGCTCATTGAACGCTTGCCACTAGATTCCTCACTTTCTCTCTTGCCTGTAATATTCTCCTGAGCGGTTGTCTCTCTTTGTGTCACACTTGGGTCAGTGCTTCCTTTAATGCCTTCGATAGGTTTGTCAGTAATTTATTATGTCTTGTCATCTGCTGTGCCATGCTATCTGTATTTATGCCACAGTGCCTGGCTCCTTGCTGCTGGACCAGCACCCACAGAAGCTGCACGTTCATGGGATTATTTATGTGGAGCCGCATGGAAAGATGGCAGCATTAAGTGTGCCTTGTCCCATTTATAGGTTTATCGAACAGCATCCAGTGCTCAGTCACTGCTGTCCTTGTCCTGTAAGCCTTGTGTTTGTTTTGGTTTACATCCCTTGAGTACCATTCCTCATGTTATGCTCGTTCTCTTGTGGAGCCACTCATATTGTAGCAAGCAAGGCTAGAAGTAGCCCAGCATTTTGTGTTCCTTTTGCATCACGAGAATGTAGTATCCTATTTATGCCGGGGCAGCCTCTGCCTTCTGCCCCAAGTGTTGGCTGCCAGCAGCATCTGTGTTATCCTCATGTGTAATGTGTACCCACATTGCTTGTATTGTGTGTGAGCCCCATTTATTTGCCCTCTTTTTTAGTTGGTTACCTGTCATTTGCTGTATCCCATCCCATTTATTTAATTAAGCTATGTTCCTCATGCCCAGCCATTGTTGAGATAAGTGTGTAGCGGCTCCCCCAAGGCTCCTCAATGTCCTTGCCGTTGTGTGAGCACCGTTCTGGGAAGTGTGAACTGCTTGGGTGTCTTGTGCTGTGTCCCGCTGGCCCTGTTTCATGTTCCTGGGTATTTTCAGGAACTCTGCTCCCATGTACTGAGTGCATGTAGCTTTTTTACATGCAGCAGGTAAAGAAATTCCTCCACTTGCCCATCCCTGATCGCTGTTGTCCACCAGCCGTATCCCGGCCTTAACTTTGTGAATTCATTGTGTCCTTTCCCATTGCCGTGGTCTTTAGTGCTTGTTTGTATGGAGCAGAGAGAGACCATGTCTTTTAAGTGCCCTACCGTTACCATTAAAATGTGAATAGGCAGCGGCCATCCTCGGTGCCTGTCATGGCCATGAATGCCAACCTCTTTGAGCCTGGCAGTTGTCAAGCAACAGTGCCTACTCCTTTGTCTCAGAGCTCACCCACATGCCTTCCTTCCCGGCCCATAGCATGTGGTATCGACCCCGTGCACAGTCCCATTACCCACGCCACAACCATTGTTTTGTTGTGCAGCCATCTCCTGGCAGTCCGTGTGCCATCCCATCTGTGGAATGACAGTGTGGCAAGTATCTGTCTCCCAGCTGCTGGATCAGTGTCTGCAGGTGGTGCGTGTTTATGTGTTTTCCTGTTTCTGTGGATATGCAGGTAAAGACTGTAGCATTAGCCGTGCCTCGTCCCATTCACGGCAGGATCAAACGTCCCCAACCCTTATTTCTCCAGCTTAGTTGCCCCACTGCTTAGTCAGTGATATCCTTGCCCTGTCAGCCCTCGAAGCCCGGTGTGTAGATTTGATTTTCCTTTTGGTATCGCCTCACTTTGTGTGTTCTTACTCTTGTAGGGATTGTGTTTTTACTGAAGTGTTCAAAGCAGAGGATGTTGTAGAATAATTGAGCTATGATACTCGAGTCCACTCCATGGGCTCTGACCTCAGTCCCGTACTCCTTTTTGTTTTATATTTGCTCACCTCACTTCCTCTATTCCAACCCTCCTTCCCATTCAGTGGCAGTCGTACCTGGTTTCCTGCTTACGTTGTCCAGTGTTTTTGCATGGTAATGTCATTGTTGTGTACTATGTCTTCCACTTTATGTGCAGCGGCCCTGTCTCTTCAATGGCCTCACAAGGTCATGTGAGCCACGTTCTTGGAAGCAAGCTGTTGTTTATCCCCTGTGTCCTTTCGGGCCTCATAGCTGTGCATGTTCAGGAAGTTTGCTGCCAGGCAGGCATTTTTGGAGTGCATGTCATATTTTGCTGCGTAGCAGGGGAGTCATGTTTTCCACCCCCTGCCCTGTGCTGGCCGCTATTATCAGTATGGTTAGTGATTTATGTCTGCCTTTCCTAGAGAGCTTGTTTAAACCAGTGTGCATTGTCCACCGAGAGAATGCAGCAGTAGTGTTTGTGTTGTGTATTGTCTTACCTGTAGCCTTGTAGTTCCTGCCCATTCCTTCCAGCTGTGTTCACCTGCAAGCCCTCCCGTGTGACCCATCCAACAGCCCTACATCGCTGGTTTGTGCCGTGTCCAGCGCAGCACCGGTGCTTTTCATCCTAGCCCCTATACAGAATGTCTGTTACCCACAGTGCAAGCATTCTCTTGTTAGTCATCTACTGCACAAGGCCTTAGTCTGTTTGCTTTGCCTTTTTTCCAAGTCGTGTGTGTTTCGTCCAAATTCAATTGTAGCAGAAGATGGGTTGTCCGGTAATTCTGGCGTACTTGTTGTCAAGTCAGTTCTGCTCTGCCCCGTGACTGTGCTTATTGTATCCTAGGTTCCCGAGCACCCCTTCAAACTTGTATATGTTTTCTTTTCCTTGTAGCCCAGATGACCGGCAAGTATTTTTTGCTCTCAGCTGCCTGATTGTCACCCACAGTGCCCATCCCACCCCTTTTCGCAGTCCTGATTTACCTAGTGCCGCCTCCCTGTCCTGTGAGTCCCGCAAGGTCGGTCTTTGGGCTGCTTAACCCCCCTCAGGGATCTCTTACAGTCTGCAGTCAGTGTCACGGTGAGCCGACGGTGTTGCAATGTGTAAAGTGCATTCACCCCATTTTTCTTAAGCGATTGGTGCAGCAGCAGTTTGTGGCAGTGGCATCGTCACGGCGGTATCCTCTTAAAACACACAAATTGTGGTTTCTAAAGACCTATTAGAGAACATGCCAAGTTCTCATGTCTGCCACCTCTATCTGCTACGGCAGTCCTCGTGCCACGCCGCTGTCCCTATTTTCCTCTCCCAGTGCTGTGGACACAGGAATCCATCCCCTCTGACATTTACGGTGTTAGGAGTGTTTTGGGGATTCCCAGCAATATAGCTATCACAGACTGAACAGTTTAAGCCCTTGTAGTGTTGCAGCTGAGCGTCTGCCTTTCTCTTTTGAGTGTCTGGTGATTGTGTGAGTTTAGTATTTTTGTTAAAACCTGTGATGTCATTCTTTGTATGTGCACCCTGCTTCCTCACCTTTATTTTTTTGCTTGGCTGTCGTTGACCCCACCTTACCCCTGCATGGTTGGTGAAGCTATTATTTGCGAGGTGGGAATTTCTGCTGAGCACTGTGTTGGCATGTTTTGTGCCTTGTGGGCTTTCCTATTTTCCTGTTTCCTTTCCATGGCTGTCTTTTGTTTTGAATGGCTATCTCAAGGCTGTGTGTGTGTGTGTGTGTGTGTGTGTGTGTGTGTGTGTGACAGCATTACTGTCCTGCCCCCTATCACCCTGTCCTGTTTTTTTATTTTAATTTTTTAATTTTTTCTTTATGCACACCTGTTTTATTTTGGCCACCCAGTATGTTACCAGATGCCACATTTTAAAAGTGGGAGGTTTTAAAAGTCTTATTTGTCAGTGGGTCCATGAGTGGCAACAATTCCCAGAGCTGGTGGTGCAGCCCATGGTGGGCCATCCAGAAGCCGGAAGGGCGCCAATCACCCCATCTCCAGCCTCTGGAAACATTTGGGGTTGCATCCGTGGCTGTGATCAACTGGGTGCTCTTAAGAGCTTTTGATGGAGGGTATTTTTCCCATGAACCCCTTGGTCTCCATGAGGCTCCTCCTGGGTGGTGGCTGAGACCCCCACAAGAGAAGTTTGGTGAAGGTGGATACGGCCAGGCCAAGCACGTGTCTGCTGGGCCTAGGAACAGTGGGGCTTCTTCCCAGAGCAACCAGGGGCAGGTCAGCCAGCCTTAGAAACAAAGCTGTTGCCATAATCCACCCCAAAGTACCCCAGCTCCGCAAAGACCCCGCACTGTTTATCGGGCACAGGATAGGGGGCGGAGGCACCTTGCCTAAATCTTGTAAGCTGGTGAGGAAGGCTAGCACCCCTCGGAGGAGCGGGGCGGGGGAGCGATGCGTGAACTGAGCCGCTGGCTTCCGCCCTGGTAGATTCCTGCCTCTGGAAGTGTCAGAACCCCCCTGAGCATCGGGAACGTGTGGGACACAGGCACCTTGGAGCTGAGACAGAGGGCAGGGCCGGCCCACCAGGCATTGTTCTGCTTTGCCACTCTCAGGAAGCGGGGCCCCTGCTCACCTGGGCATTGATGAGACCAGGCAGCAGGTCTGGGGGTTGAGCTTGTGGTGCCTATAGACTGACTACAACTCAGCTCCAGGCCATCCAGTGTCCAAGGGTTGGCCGGTCCCAGAGCCTCAGGCCACCGGTGAGGGGGGCAAGGCAAGCCAGTCAGGCCTCTGGGACCACCTCTTGCCCGGCCGAGTGGGAGCCCAGCCCAGCCCAGCCCTCGGCAAAGCCGTGACGAGGGGCAGACCGTGGAAGTAGCGTCACCGTACAAAGAGGTAGCAGGCACGCGTCGGGACTTTGGCGGGATGCTAGGACAGCACGGACCGCCGTGTCACCAGCAGGTGCACCACCTCTGAGCGTTCGTTCAGCCGCTTCTGGGCCCGGTCGTGGGTGACCATTGTCACGTCCCAGCCGTTCACCTGCACGATCCTGTCTCCAATCTGTAGCCCAGCAATTTCAGCAGGGCCTCCTTCCGATATCCGTGTGACATAGATGCCCTTATCCGTCTTATCTTCTGAGAAAGGATTCTGGAAGGGATCCCGGTCAATTGTACCTGCAATGCTGAAGCCCAGGATTAACTTCTCACCTTGGTGAAGCTTATGAATTTCAGTTCTTTGTACCATAGCCGTGACCGGCTGGCCTGGCATGTAGGACATCTCGACCCTGAACCAGCAGCCAAGCACCGCTTGGAGAAGCTCGCAGCGAAAAACCCCCGTCCTGGGTTTTTCCCAAGCATTTTTTTCCCTATCCATTCTGTTCTCTGCCCTTAGCTGTCATAGGACTGTGTAGAAGCTCCCACCTGTGCTCCATCCACAATGTGAACAAAGCCTGTCCCCTCCATGCCACCGCTGTCTAGCAGCTGAGTATGTGCATAGCTTTTCCTATTTCTTCCCCAGTCCATTGTGCCATCAGCAGTGTTCATCTGCATGTGTTGAGACTGTGTTTGAATAGGCCGCACTCCCAGCATACATGTGATGTTCAGTATGGCCAATGTCCACGAGTCCACAACTTGTTAAATAGCGCCCATCCAGCCTCTGGTGGCACACGCTTCACCTACCTGCTCTCTTTCATGACATTCCAAAATTCCTGTGTTTATGGTGTGTGTGCTCTCTTCACATGTTTCTGCTGCATTTGGTGTGCCATCCTAGTTGTGCCCTGCCACTGTGGTGCTGTACGCTATGGTCCTGAGCACCCTGATCCAAGATTGCGTGTCTGCCTTTCCCTTTACCTGAGATGAGTTGCAAGTATGCCTGGCTGTCAGTTGCCTGACTAGCACCCACAGCAGCTGCCCCCTCCCCTCCCGATTTAGTGATGCTGGCCCGTGTTCTGTGACTCTTGCAGGTTTGGCAGCAGTGGCCTCTACCTCCCAATAAACAAATTTTCTGTGGTGTCCTCAGCTCAGTTCCACCCACGTTCAGGTCCCTATAGTTGTAGTCTGTGTGCGTGTACGTGTGTGTGTGTGTTTGTTCTTGCAGTGTGTTCATTTAATCCTCCTTTGACCACCATGCATAGCAATGCCTGTGCCATAGATTCATCCATCCTTCCCTTTGTTCTACCTCCTTGATCAACTTAGGGTGATTCCCTTTCTGTTGTGTTCAGAATTTCACTCCATACCAGTGTCACTGGACATTTTGAGCTCTTTTGGTGTTGCAGCGGCAGCAGCCAGCAACGCTATGACCCTGTCTACTTCATGTCACATATTTCCACCTTTTTCCTCCCCTCATGTATGCCCCACCCCACTCACCGCCATCTGAAGGTTGAGTGAGCATTTGTTTTGCCTGGCTTGCTATATCCCCATGGACTTCCAAAGAAAGCTGGGCAAGTGTAGGAAGACAGTAGCTAGTAAATGCCTCATGTTGTCTGTGTTGTACGTCAGTGGAGACTTGACTGATGGCCCATGCTGCTGTCTATCATACAGTACCAGATTCCTGTTCTTGGTTTTCACAGTCCTTCCCACAGGCTCCTCACTGTGCGGTCAGCCCATTTAGTCTCGGCCAGGCCTTATTTTTGTGCTATCCTGTTGCCTACCCACCCTGGGCACAGTAATGCTATGTGGTCCCAGGTAGTACTCATGCTCTCTGTATGTCCTCTCTGTAATGGATGAGCTCTTTGATAGCAGTTCTGTTATTAGCACTCATGCCTGGCAGTGCAGGTTCACTCACAAGCCTTCATGCATTCCACATGCCTGCATTGATGGTGCATGTTCCCTGAGATGTAGCACTGCTGTGTTCTGTCAGTGGGCTCCTGCATGCATGTATGTATTTATGTGACCCGTGAACTTGTGTTCTGTATCTCCACTGGCTGCCTGATGCTGGGCAGTGCTCATTGTGCTGCACTCCACCAGTCAAAGGAGTTCACGTTTCAGGCATTGATTGTTCCAGGACATTTCATCCATGGTTGTGCTCACAATACAGTGCAGGATCCTGAGCCCTGTGTAGTCCTATTCATGTATGCTTCCACCATTCTGCATTTCTGCCTTGCGTTACCAGTGTTCCAACTTGACCCTTTTCATTATTCTTCCAAGTCTTCTGCTCCACGCCTGGATCAGTGTTTTCTGTGTGTATCAGAACTGTGCAGTTGTGGAGCTATCATCAGCTGTCTGGTGCAGATGCTATGCCCAACTTGTTCATGGTGCATTGCTGTGCCTATTATCCAGGTATC
Organism: Antrozous pallidus; assembly: GCA_027563665.1. Lineage (NCBI taxonomy): Eukaryota > Metazoa > Chordata > Mammalia > Chiroptera > Vespertilionidae > Antrozous > Antrozous pallidus. Next base: position 85,936,768 of record CM050522.1, read on the forward strand.
TCCTTGCTCCCACCCACCCATCCACCCATCCACCCACCAAGTGCGTTTTTGGTGCTTTCCTTGCAGGTTTTGAGGATTGGTAAGTATGCCTGGCTCACGGTTGTGGAAGCCATACCTATTGAGTTGCAGCATCTTCCTGGGCTGCTTGTTGTGTTGCAGCAGCAGGGAAAGCTTGTGACACTTTGTGCATCTTGTCCCCTTGAAGCATCAAAGAGCACCCCTTCTGTGCATTTCCTCTGTCCTGACATACCATTACTTCATTCTTCCCTATGTCTTCTTGCAGTATTGCACTGGTGTTAATCCTTTGGGTATGCCCACCCTTTCAGTTTGCACTCACCCTCTCACTGGCACCTGAAAAGGCTGCTGCATGCGAGCTACTTTTGCGTGTCTGTCCCAGGAACCTGTGACAGTAGCTCACCCTTTCTTTGTGCAAAGGTGCTGTCTGACTTTTCAGCTCTTGGGTTATTGCAGCAGGTGAGTATTCAGTTTCCTTTTTTGGACACTATGCTGCTGAGTGCTTAAATGAGGGTTAATGCTGTTTGAGACATTCCTGTCTCTGCCCTGCTCTCCCTCCCCCCTTGTAATTTTTCCCTTCCTCACACATGTACTCTGCCCCCTCCCAGGTCCTGTGTGTGACCAGGCATTCACTCCTAAAGCACTGTGTCAACATGGTGTATGCTCTCAGGTTTTCCTATCCACGATTGCCCAAATCTTTCCTTGCAGGGCCGTCTGAGGGCTGTGCAAGCGCCAGTCGAGAACCCAGGTGTTTTCCGTCCTTTCGTGCAAGCGTATGTGCGCACGCCTGCGCACTTCTCCTTTTCCCCCACTGTTGTTCCGAGGCGGGAACTTTTCCCTCAGTATGCTGTTTCCTCCCCATAGTGCTGACGTGAGCCTGTAGTAGCGTCCTCCTTTCCTAGCATTTCAAGTCCCTGTGAGTACCCTTTTGTTGCACAGCCACCCTGGCTTCAGCTTGCCTCACTTGCTGCATCCCCATGGGCTCCTCAAGGGTTAGAAGCTGTGAGGCCATTAAGTGGATCTTGTCCAGTCATGCACCAGGGCAATAGAGTCCTTGCTGTTGCCATGGGGAGTGTGTCCCCTAGACCCCAGTTTGCAGTCTGCAGCGTCCATGTGGGGGCTCCCGGCATGATTGAGCTGCCGACGCCTTTTGGGGGGCGGTCTCACCGGGAGCTCCCGCTGCATGGATGAGCATCTGCCTCCTCTCGCCGAACGCCAAGATGGCCGCCTCGCCGCACCGGTTCCCTGAGGGGTCGGTGCAGCCGCCAGGTTCTCGGTGAACCGCAGGACCAACTAGGAACCTGGGTGAGGAATTCACCCTTCATCTATCCCCACCCACTGAGAACGGGATGAGGATGCGTGTGCTTTCTCTGTATGTGGGAGTTACAACTGAGTGTTGAGTTTAATTTCTGTCTGTGAAGTCAAGGAAAGGGGTTGCCACACACGATACAACATGGGTTCCGTGAGAGAGAAATGCTGCCACTTCTCTGTCCATGTGGAGTGGATGGGCTCTTGGGCACATGATGCCCCCCCGGGAAGCACCCGCTCAGGATGTCAATGGAGATGGAGATCCCGACTAGACTGGAAACAACGGCCGGTGGCTGGCACTCCTCGCCTTACCCGGCTCTCACTCTGAAGTGTTGCCTCTGTTCTCATGCTCCCTGTAAATATGCACCGTGCTTCCTGCAGAGCTAAAGCTGAGGCACGAGGAACATTTAGGGGAGCAGCTACGGTGAACACATGGCAGATCCCGTGCCTCTCCTGTGGCGCCTGCTGTTGGGAGAAGGCGGGTCGCAAATGTAAGGGGGTTCATGTGTGTATGGTGGGCTACACGTGTGATTCTGCTATCAGAGCCTAGGTCTGGGCTCCTAAAGGGGGCTTCCCGAGGTGAGAATCTTAGCTGTACACCTCACGTCTGGTGCTGTGACCGAGGCCCGCGCCACACAGAGACCAGCCCCTCGGCGGTGCCCCCCGCTCAAGCAGAGGGGGTGCTCATGCACCCGCACCAGCGCTGAAGGTGCCCGTACAGCAGTGGCAAGGCTCAGACCCCCTGAGGCCCATGAACAGTGAGGACAGGCAGAGGGTGGGTGTTGAAAACCACCAAGGCATCAATGTGTAGGAGAGGATACATTACAGCCGGCACAGCAGTTTCCTCCTGGGCGGGACACCCACCTGAGGTGCCGCTGGTGGCCGCAGGGCTCTTCTCCACGGATCCCGTGGACGCTGACCAGTTCCAGTGTCACCAGCAGCACAAGCAGGGACAGCACCAGGGACAGGAGCTTAACACTGCTCACCATGTGCAGGAAGTTCTGCCTCTGCTGGGAGTGCAGCACCTTCTCTGCCCACTGCCGGCCCCTCCTGAGCTCCAGGGAGGCCGCCACCTGCCGGGACACCTGGACGCAGCGCGACCTGATCTTATGAGCACAGTCGGCACATTCAGGACGGCTCTGGGGCAGAACAGGGTCGGTATGCGGAGGCTGCAGATGTACGGGAGCGGCCGGGGCCACCTCTCAACAGGAAGGCTATCCATGTCCTGAAAAGCACAGTGGTGCCCAGGCACGTGGCTGCACAGCTCAGACATGATCTCCATAACCAAAGGCTTGCAGGCACTGGCTTCAGAACTGGCACCTAATCTGGCCGCTTCCCTTGCAGCATCCTCGGGCAAAGGCAGCAGAAGCCATGACCGGATGCTCTCCTCACAGCTCAGCACCCGTTTTCTAATCAGCGCCACTGGGTGGAAGCGGGCAATGCAGCCTTCCGCCAGCCTGACCAACACCTTTACTGTTGCCTTTTCCTTGACCTCTGACGCCAGGTCTTCCTCCACGAATCTCAGCAGCAGCAGCACCAGAGAAAAGGCAAGCAGCTGCTCAGTCGGCCAGCCCTCTGGGGAACACAGGGCGGCTGACTTACCTATGGCTGAGGTGGTTGTGCACGCGAGGGCCTTCCTGGTGGTTCAGGAAGTCCCAGAGGAATTCCATCGAGGGCTCCCCGAGGACAAGAGGAAGCTGATTGGTGTCGCCCTCGCTCAGGTGTTGTGCCAGCATTTCATCAAAGGTGGTGCACAGAGCTGCCGATTCTGGCAACTCAGCCGTCAGGAGTCTCCGGGGACACCGGTTGACCTTGGAGAACAGGAGCCGCAGCAAGGTGTCCAGCTGTGTCAACGGCAGCATGGCGTAGTCGTTAAGCCTGTGTCCCGAACTTGGTCAGCGAGACTTCCTAACAGAGCAGCATGATCCTCAGGACGAAGGAGGATTTCTTCACCACCACCCCCTCCCACACCAAAAGCACAGCGGGGAAGACGGTTGGCCCAGCCCCGTGGTCAGCAGCAGCAGCAAATAGTACTAGGGAGGAATTTCCCAGGGGGTCGCAAAGCCGTGCCACAGGACGTTTCGCAGGCGGAGTCCGCGCAGAGAGCTCATGAAGACTGTGAGGGCGTGCATGTGGCCAGGGAGGATTTCCGGAGAGTGTGCGGTTTGGCTATGAGCAGCTCACTGGATGCAGCAGGTTCCGTTCCTGTTTTCTTCCCTCCAGCTGCCATTTCCCTCGTGTGTGTGTGCGCACGCACGGTTGGTGTGGAGGTAATCACAGCAAACAGTTGCTGAGCAGCTGCTGTGTGCACCTGCCTTGTCCATCCTCAGACTCGCCCCACAAAGAAGGCGCTGCTGTGAGGCCCATTGTGCAGGTGAGAGGAACCCATCGGGGACCCCGGTCAGCATGAGGTGGGACCTTTGTCCCCGGTGGTGCTGGGCTTCAAACAGCCTGATGCCCAGATAAATGAATGCAGGAAACAGCTTGGCACGGTAGTGCCACAGTGTATTCCACGTCAGGGCCTGTGTGTAAGCAGGATGGGCAGCTCGAGGGGAACTGAGGCTGTGGCTGCCCCCTCGGGAGCTCTGAGTCCCCTCCACTGGTGATGTGGCAACGCTCTCATCAGCATCTACTTCTCAGCACCCTAACCGTCGTGCGCTGAGTCTTCTCTGTCGCTGTGGGGGGGCAAGCTTACCGCAGGCTGCTTGAATACTTGAGCCAGCTCCACAGAGATAAGCAGGGCTCTCAAAAGAAATGGGCATTCCTTCCCAAACAGCAAAAAACACATCGCCCAGAGCCCGTTCCAGACAGGCTGTCGGCTTCATGAGGCTAAGAGCAACAGCAGGGGGCTCACAGCTCTCCAAGGCATCAAATATTTCTGGAAACTACTCTGGAGAACTTGTCCACTGGAGCAACGGTGCATACTGGACTTCAAACTCCTGCTTGGCCAGATATGAGAAATGCATGTGGACAGCCACACACACAGGGCCCAGCAGCTTCACGCTTCCCTGGTGATCCAGACCCTGGGCTGACTCAGCATCAACCACAGTCTGTGACTGCCTTCTAGCATACGCCCGTGTTCCTAGCCACAGTGCTATTGATAGCAGGATGCTCTCGGACTTCAGATTAGATGATACACCGGGGCAGAGGCATGTGGTAACAGGGTCCCCCATGATATAGTATCAGTTAAGTGTCAGCTTGCAAAAGCTCGGTGTTTGTTGGCTAAGTACCTTATCTTTTCAGAATTCCTTCACTATCCCACCCCCCCACACCCACCCCAACACCTGTATCCCTTTGTCTGTTTTGGAATACTTAATGATTGTGCTATGCTCCACTGGTGAAAGTCTACACTTTGATTTAGAGGCAATGTGTCCTAGTGCATGCTCTGTGGCATTCGAGATATTCCCTTTATCAGCAGTGCCCAGTGTCTTCTGTCCTGCTGATGGGAGGGGGCACTCATTTCAGGCCCATTATCCATGTAATGATTTCCCTTTTGAAATGCAACCACAGAGTGTCAGCATCTGCCCTCAAACCAAACCCTGTCCCAGCACTTGTGTGTGCAGAAGCTCATGTCCCAGATCTATATACTGATTGGGAATGAGTGCTTGCAAGTTGAGTTAGCCTTTTTGTGATTGCTTTCAGATTCGATGTCATGCAGTGGACAGCTAAGCCCTGCTCTTTCTTTGTGATGAAGTCTTTGTGTTCTGTGCTTGCGTGGTTTCTCCAGTGCCATTAAAGGGCAGCTTTTCCAGCTATCATTGTTGCCCCCCCCCCCATTTCATGTCTCTGTGTACATGCATGTCTCCTGTCCTCTACCCAGCCATGTGCTCCCCTTAGTGTAGCTGTTTGCGTGCATGTTCACTCTTGCTTGTTTTCCTTCTGTGCAAGATCTTTGTGTGTGCCTGTTATGTCCATCTCTAAGCACACTGCCACCTGGTGTTTGCTTCCTCTCTTCCTCCCTCGCTCCCTTCCTCCCTTCCTCCCTCGCTCCCTCCCTCCCTCCAGTATCCACCCTCATATTTTTCATCCCTAACCCCCATGCCATGCTGGATGGAGTCACTAGTAACTGCACACACACACTTAGAGGAATGCCAGAGTGCAGGGGTCAGGGACAGGGTGGCTGGAAAATAGCTGAGGTACAAAGGTGATGTGCTGGGTTTAAGGGGGTTGCATACGTGCAGGATTGCATGAGGGAGGCTGGGTGGTTGCTTTCAAGTCCACGAGTCCTTCTCTCAACTCCTGCGTCTTCAGTAGCACAGATGATCGCTCTTGTATGGTCCTGTAGCTGCAGCGTGACGGCAGTCGGGCAGCTGGGTTGAAGTGTTGTCCAAGCAAGTCTGTCCTCCACAGCATGCTTTCTGCTTTCCACGTGTTGGGGTTTGCCAGCAGCATTGCTTTATCCTCCTCTCCTTCTTTTTCCCTGTGTTTGGTTAGGTTTGCTTAGTGGCTCTGCCCTGTTACTTTAGATGCCTCTTCTCCAAGCCTCTGCAGCATTTATCTCATCCCCATCCCCACAACTGCACATATGGCTCCCCATGTCTGCTTTGCCAGGCAGTGTAGCCCTCTTGCCTTTTCATCCCATCCAACAACCACCTTTTCCTGGACTTTCGCACCCCCATTGTACTCCCTGGAAGGCTCACAGGCTGAACCCGCTAGGCATCTTTTCCTCTGCCCCCCCCCCCCACGCCTGCCTGAGAGTCTGCACAACCTACCACCATGCCTTCTAGTTGTCTTGTCATCCGCACCCATTGCCCCTAGCCACCACAAACACGCAATTATCTCCTGTGTACACAGGGAGATATTCTCCTGTTATTTTCCAATGTGTATTTCTCTACTTGCATTCTCCCTTCGCCTTCTTGCTCTGATAACCAGCCATGGAAAGTTGCAGTCCTCCCCCCCCCCCCCCCCCCCCCCCCCCCCCCCCCCATCCACAAGGTGTTTGTCTGCCTCCTGTACTCAAGAGGCTTCATCTTTCCTTAGACCCAGTCCCTCCCCCGACAGCGAGGCAAATGTTCCATTTTTTCTCCCCCACAGGCACTTACCTCCTGAAGCAGCAGCTCCTGTCTGTCTGGACTGCTGTACTTTGGCCTCCTTTGCGTCTCCATGGAATACATCTGGCGTTAGCCTCAGAAAAGTGTCTATACATGGGTAAAGCCTCCCGTTAGAAAGAAAATCATTGCTTATGCTACTTGTCATCAACTACTTTGCAGCCATGTATTTACAGCAGCCATTAACAAGTGAGTGTACTTGGTTTTCCCAGCTGACCCCCTGCCTTGACATGTGGTTCTCCGTGGATTCCCCCTTTATCAGCCTTTTAGTCTGCTGCAATTTCTCATTTCTTTTCCAGATTTCCTACCGACAATTCCCCCTACGTAACTGTTAAAAGTTACTCTTGCAGGTGTGGAGGGAATGTGAGGGTTATTTGGAAAGCACAAGGGAGTTTCAGAGGGTGAAGCATGCACTTGGGGATCACAAGGTGTAGGCATAGGAATTTTTCACTTACCTTTATCTGCCAGCTTTTCTTTCTTTGTGGGCGTTCCTTCCCGGGAAGATCCTTTCTCTTCCGCAGGGCTCCTTTAGTTGGCAATCGTCGTGACCTTGGCCTTTTTTCAGGTTCTTGATCCCTTTTTCTTCTCTTTGTCTGTCCAATAACGACGATTATGTGTTCCTCCACTGGTATATACTTTTCCCAGTTGTGTCCTCCAAGTACTTATGCTTTCACATTTACCTGCTTATCCAGTTTCAAGGGTGCCTGATATTTTTCTTGCCTAAGCAGCACATCATGGCCGAGGCAATCTGAAATATCTCCCTTTCCTTACCGTTAACATTGTACTAGTATGAGCCAACTGCACCGTCTACATTTCCTATGGACCTTATGGGATGGTTTCCCCAGTGTTCTGCTTCAGGGTTTGGGTCCGCGCGCGGCTATCGCACCATTTGGATCCTCCGCCCTGTTACTTGCCTTGTTTGTGGTCGCCCGGCTGTGTTACAGCCGCAATGTCTGTCGGAGCTGGCTAGGCAGGCCTCATTTTTGCTCCGATGGCGACAGGGTCACTTATGCCGCGTGACCGATTTCCCTGGGGGGAATCTTTTACGTCCTGACTTTTTCCCCCTACCTCCTCCCCAAGGTATGCATTGTCTCCCACTCATGCCTCGGAGGGGTCATGTGCCCCCTTATACCTCCGGACTCCTCTCCTTGGACTCTCATTTCTTAATCCCCTCTGTCCCTGCTTCCTTGAGCTCAGCTATGGGACTTGATGCCCATTTTCCCCCCCATAACCAGCCGGGCTCGCCCCTGTGTCCCATCATTTTTCAGTGCTCTGACTATCTCTACCTCATGGTATCACTTTCCGCCCCCCTGCCCCCTCACGGCCATCTCGCAGTGCGTCCGGGGTTGAAGTCCGACATTCGACCCAAAAAGGGGGATGTCGTGGCTACCGTGGACAACTCACCCAGGTTTCCCGCATGCGGCGTCGTGCTGCCGGCGGGGCGCAACGGGCCCCTCGCTGGATCCGAGCACCGAGAGTCCGGCTCCGCATGGTCGGTCTTCCCGGGCGAGTTGTTGGTTTGCTTTGTAATCCTCCCGCGGCTGGCTGCCGTGAGATGCCCGTGAGGAAGGCTTTGTAATCTGTGAGTTGTGCGTGAAGGTGCTGTGCTTCCTGGTGCGATATCCATAGCTCATTCCGCCGGCTCTTTGCGCACCCGTACCAGATCCGATCCCAGGCCCATGCTTTGGGCAGAAAGAAAGATGGGATCTCTCGCCCCCTTCTTATAATTTCTCTTCCAAAGGTAGCTGCGTCACTGATTAGCAGTGACTTCGTTACAGGTCAGAGTTTGAGCATCTGGGAGGGCTCCTTGAAGAAAGGACAGCAATTGGGTTAGGAGTGTGATGATTGGCATTGCTGAAGGGAGGGGTTGCTGTTTATTCATCTTAGCTCAGTGTGGTCGATCACCTTGATAGCATCACAAAGGCTGTGTCCTCCCGCGCTTTTTGCTAATGTCTTCAGGTCAATGTTGTTGAATAGAGGGTGGTTCCCTTCCCCTGGCCCGCCACTTTTTGCTAATGCCTTCAGGGCCCCCGAAAGAGGCAAGTTCTTTGTCAGTCTCCCGCGCTTTTTGCTGATGACTTCAGGGTTGCTGACAGGGGGAGGTTCCTTCTTGCAGAGACCTTAGAGGTCTGTGAGAGCACTTGCTTAGTTCAGCCTTGAGCCTGAGATTTCCAGGTCACAGGGCAGGCCCCGGCCATGATGACAGGGATGTGATCCGCCCCAAGGCATCCTTCCTTGGTTTGCTTATTTCTTGCTGCGAGTGCTGACATGTGCTTCCCCGTCCTTTGCCAGATTTATGGGGGTACAGCGAGAATATGTGTACCCTACGGCTCTGATCCTGCTGTTCCTGCAAGGCCACGTACGGATCAGCATCCCGGGCTGATTTCCAGAGTCCTCAGGTGAGTTGCCAAGGGAGCTTGTGAGTGGCAGCGGCCCTTTCCCGGGTGTGTTTGTTATCTTGTTTATTACCTTTGTGTTCTGCTGTTCTTTCTTTCCTCCCTGCGAGTTTTGTGGTTCAGGGTCCACTATGGTCCATGAGGTTATTTGCCGGCGTGTGCGGCGATCGCCACTCTCTGTGTTACCCACTGGTTCTTGTTGTCCGGGGCGAGTTCATCCCCATTTCCTTCTACGTCCCCATGCACTCGCTTTTCGCCGTGGTTTTTACTGCAGAGGCCTTGAATTTCATTTGCTATCCTTTGCTCCCATCTTGTGGCTATTGCTGGCATTGCATCCTGCTCCACGAAGCTGCGTTTTTTTTGCTTTCTTTTTTGATCCAATGCTGCCCTCTTGTGGCTTTTCTTGGAAAAGCATCCCATTTCTGGAAAGTGTTGCTGATATGGTTAGGTTTGCATGTTCGTTTGAGTTCCTAGTTCGACATCGTTTTTGTGCTTCCTTTCTGTTGCTTGTCGGTTTTCTTGCCTTTAAGACAGTAAAGGGTATTTCGCCCACCTTACATTTTCGGGCATATTTGAATTGCCTAGAGAATGGAGCACATTCTGCATGATGCCTTGCAGGCACCATCTGTGTTGCTGTTGTTGTTGTCGTTGTCGTTGTTGTTGTTGTTGTTGCTGTTGTTGTTGAATGGCAGTTTGATGTCTTGTTGTTGCGAGCATGTATGCCTTTTTTCAGCCAGGATGTGTGTTGCAATTATAGGCTTCTGTCACTTCTGTTCGCCTTCATCTTTGCTGCTATGTGTGCCTCCTGTTCTTCGGGGGTTGCGGTGCTCCGTGCTGCTTTCTGGTCTTCTATGCCTGCGACCATCGTTACATGTGTATTGTTGCCATTACACCTCTAGACACTTTGAAAACGTTTATTGACCGAATGCTTGTTACTGTCTTTTGTTGGTTGGCTTCTTGGTTGAATGGCCGCTTTTTCTGCTGTTGAGTGCTTGAAAGTTTCTCCCCCGCCCCTTAATAGGCTTTCCCTTGCCAATCGGTGTTTGCTCCGCCTGCTGGATACACCGCAGCTCAAAAGTCACTAAATGGCTGTTGTATCTGCTGGCTTCTCTTTCGGTTATGTCCCGTTTGGGAATGTGACCCTCGTCCAATCCACTTTTATTTGCCCTGGGAATTCGTGTGACATGATTCCATCCTCCCCATTGCCAGCAGCCTGTGAACATAGGAGGCCATGCTTGAAGCACCCATAGCTACATTGGTGTTGTCTGTCCAATATCATGAATCTGTTGGTTCTTTCATGCTAGCAGTTGGCTTCCTGTTTGGAGTCTGTGCTGCTGAGTGATTGAGTGTTGTGATGAGGAAGGAGTGTAATTTATTATGCAGTGCTGACTTTCTCCTGCTCATACAGCGTTCAATTTCGTGGCTTCTCCATCATTGATTTATCATCAACGCTCCCACCTCGAAATGGGTGTTTCCTTTTTTAGGTGGGAATTGTTGCTGAGTGAGTGGTGTTCCATTGTGCTGCATGTCCTTTGGTGTGATGTCCTTTCCTGCTTTCCTGTTTCTTTTCCACAGCTTCCCATTGTGTCTTGTGGATGCCACTTCAGGCTTGTGTGCCAGTAGCAGTCACACGGCTCGCAGGAAGCCTGTCTGGCCAGATTTGTTCTGTGCTATCCTCCCAACCCCCCCCCACCCCCCAACCCCGAGCCATTGCCCATATGACTGTGCAGAATCCCTCCTCCTCGCTATGCTCCCAATGTCGTGCATGCACCCCTCAGAATATCATGGCCTGCTTGCCCTCACATGCTGTGTCCTCCTTTTTCCCTCATAGTTGGGCACAAGCTTGGACTCTGCAGGCACTGGATATATTCTGTTTCCTGACGCATGGCAGGGGAGCGAAGCCCCTGCACCTCCAGAACCCTTCCTTGCTGGCCACTGCAGTTGTCCATCACCTGAATCATGGCATTACTTTGCCCTTTCTTGTCACCCAGCTCATCATTGTTTGCTGAGCACGGTGTTCGTCTGTGTCGATGGGCCACAGCCCTTGTGCTGGAAGACCTGATGTTGTCCACTAGTGCATGCATGGGTTGCTCATGTCGCAGCACGTCACCTTCTTGAATCTGGCCATTTGTCAAACTGCAGCCCCCGTCTTTTTGGGTATCAGTTGGGCCTGATTCTCATGCTTTCTGTAATGCCTATTTGACATCTGTGCATTGATGTGATGGTTTGTGTTCTTGTCGTCTACCTGTGGTGTTTGTGTGACACTGGGCGATGAACGCAATGTCACCATTACCCACGATCCAGCCCTTACTTTTTTTGTCTGCCATGTCAAGCCTTACTCCTTAGTCTCTTTCTTTTAATGTTCCGATTGCTTGTGTGTGTTGTCCCATTTTTCCATCCTCCTTCTTGTCTTTCTGTTTCCCTTATCACGATTCATAGTGTTGGATGATGTATGGTGTGGTAGTAGTTATGATTTTCCGTCTCCAGTCCATTGTGACCATAGGATTTTTTCAGTTGATGTGCCATCTTAACTGGTCTTTGCTACTGTGCTGTTGTGTTCCATTGCTGAGCTACCCAACCCTTGTTGTCTACTAATACTGTTCCTTACCTTAAGTGGACATGAATGGTATGCATCCTCTCTGTCTTCTGGCCCAGCACCCACACATGATGCTTGGACATGGGTTTCCCGTTCATGTGCAGGTGCAGGACAGTTTCTGGCACCAAACACACATCGTTGTCATCATGGCTGGAATGAAATAGCCGCCCCTTTCCCATAGTCTTGAGTTGTGTTGGTGTGTTTCCTTTTGAGTCATGCAGGGTTGGTCTTTGTACTGCTTCCCCTCTTTCAGGTACCCCTGGCATGGTCTGTACATGCTGTCACGGGGACCTGGTGGTATCGTTCCCAGAAATGCATGTTTGCTTCGGAATATTGAGCTGTATGTGCAGTGTCGGATCATGGCAGTAGTTGCTTTGCCACCACCTTCTTCCTCCCACTGCACGAATTATGTGTGTTGCCATCCTCCGGTTCACCCACATCGGTTTAGGTGTGAGCAGGGCTCTGGTTTGCAAGTAGCTTCTGCAGGGCAGGTCAGGTGGCGTCGTGTGTGTCTCTTCTGCTACTGTGTCTGTGTTTTGAGCCACCTCGCTACATCATGGCAGTTGCCATGTAATGCTCTCTTCCATCATTCCCTATTCCAATACAGGTCCCGATGAGCACTGAAACACATGCCGGAAGCACTCATGGTTGCTTTTCCAAAATGTGGGATATTTCCAGATACACATCTGTCACGGAGTACTGTAAGCTGCTTGGCATGCTGCAGGTAAGCATTAATTTTCTTATTTGGAGTCTATGTTTTCCCGTGAGCCGATGCTTGTAGGAGGGCTGCAAAGTCTGATGCGATCCTGTGGTCGTCCTGCTCCCCCATTTTTCCCCCTAGTCCCCGCCTCATTGAGGGAGCCCCATCCCTGCCTCCTTGCTGAGGCTATTTCCTGTGTGAGCTGTGAATGCGTAGGTGCTGAGCACTTTAAATGTGGTGCATATCCTGGGTATATGCTCATGGTGTTTCTGTGTCCCTTACAGGGCCGCCTCAGGTTTTTTCCATGCTCCACCCAGGGTTTTGTTCCAGCATCAGTGCTGTGACACCCTGGTGTCTGTCTGAGTGCCCAAACAGGTCACCGAGTTCCTTCCCCCATTTTTCAGCATGCCCGCCTTCCCTTCAGCCACCTTCATGGTTCCCCAGTTGCTTTCGCTGTGCAGTTTTTGAATCATCGTTTCCCCTTTCCTGCAGCGGATTCCATCTGCCTCCCCCCGCACTCACATATCAATGTGCGTGTTAGTTCCTTGCAGCGGGTGATTGTCATTTCTTATCCTTTTCTGCCATCCTGTGGTCTCTTTTGGTATTGCAGGCTGCTTCACAAAAATGTGCTGAATTATATTCGTTATCCTCTGCTGCCATCTCGTGGACATTTCTGGAATAGCGCCGTACGTTATGAGACCGGTGTTAGCGGTGATTTTCTGACTCTGCCGGTTGCAGTTTTGTGTCTGCGTGTTTCTGCACTTGTCGTGGTTGCTTTCCCTTTCTTTGTCCTTGTTCCTGCGAGTTTTCCCGTCTGTCCTTGAGGCAGTACATAGCGTTTCCTTGCCTTGCCTTTCCGTGTATTGCTGATCTGTGTGGATACTGAGGGCCAGCCGTTGCCTGCTGCCCCGCAGCTGCTATCTGCGTTATTGTCTGCCTGCCTGAAGTTTGCTGTCCTTCTATTGGAGGTATTGATGCCTGTTTCGCCGCCAAGATGTGGTGTGTGTTTACAGACTGCTGTGACGTCCATCTTCCTTCCTCTGTGCGGTTGCCTATGGCACTTGCTCTTTTTTTAAAAATATATTTTCTTTATTTTTCACAGAGAGGAATGGAGAGAGATGGAGAGATGAAGCATCGATGAGAGAGAAGCATCGATCGGCTGCCTCTTGCATGCCCTCTACTGGGGATGTGCCCGCAGCCAAGGCACATGCCGTTTCCGGAATGGAATCCGGGACCCCTCAGTCCACATTCCGACGCTCTATCCAGTGAGACAAACCGGTCTCGGCAGAATTTGCGATTTTAAAGAACCATTGGAGAACATGGCAAGTTGTCGCGTCTGCCACCTGTATGTGCTATGGCAGTCCTTGTGCCATGGCGCTGTCCATATTTTGCTCTCCCAGTGCTGTGGACACAGGCATCCATACCTCTGACATTCACGGTGTCAGGAATGTTTTGGGGATTTCCAGCAATACAGCTATTGCAGACGGAACAGTTTAAGCCCTTGCAGTGTTGCAGCTAAGTGTCTGCCGTTCTGTTTTGAGTCTCTGGTGATTGTGTGAGTTTTGTATTTTTGTTTTAGCTTGTGATGTTATTGTTGGTATCTGCACCCTCCTTCCTCACCTTTATTTCTTTGCTTGGCTGTCGTTGACCCAACCTTATCCCTGCCTGCTTGGTGAAGCTATTATTTGCGAGGTGGGAATTACTGCTGAGCACTGTGTTGGTCTACTGCGTGTTTTGTGCCTTGTGGGCTTTCCTATGTTTCTGTTTCCTTTCCATGGTTTCCCTTTGTTTTGCATGGGTATCTCAAGGTCGTGTGTGTGTGTGTGTGTGTGTGTGTGTGGTCGGTCGTGCGCGCGCCAGCATTACTGTCCTGGCCCCTATCGCCCTGCCCTGTTTTTTATTTATTTATTTTCTTACTTACTTATTTATTTATTTATTTTTCATGTTCCCCGGTTTTACTTGGGCTACCCAGTATGTTACCAGGTGCCACATTTTAAAAGCGGTAGGTTTTAAAAATGTTATTTGTCAGTGGTTCCATGAGTGGCAACACTTCCCAGAGCTGGTGGTGCAGCCCACGGTGGGCCAGCCAGAGGCCTGTAGGGTGTCAATGACCCCATCTCCAGTCTCCGGAAACGTTGTGGTTGCTTCCCTGTCTGTGATTAACTGAGTGCTCTTAAGAGGCCTAGATGGAGGGTATTTTCCCCAAGAACCCCACGGTCTCCATGAGGCTTGTCCTGGGTGGGGGCTGAGACCCCCACAATAGTAGTTGTGTGAAGGCGGATACGGCCAGGGTAAGCACACGTCCCCCGGGCCTAGGAACAGCGGGGCTTCTTGCCAGAGCAAGTAGGGCCAGGTCAGCCAGCCTTACAAACACAGCCGTCAGAATGATCCGCCCCAAAGTAACCCAGCCCCGCAAAGACTTCGCACTGTTTATCGGGCACAGGATAGGGGGCGGGGGCAGTTCATACTGCTCCATTTCTACAAAGTAGAATTTGCATGTGCAAATAGTAAGCTACAAACCCTTTGTATCAAAGTGATTGAAAAAGTACCAAAAACCTGCAGAGGCATAAAGGAGATGTGGCACTCTGCAGCCGAGACAGAGGGCAGGGCAGGCCCACCAGGCGTCGTTCCACTTTTGCGCTCTGAGGAAGCGGGGCCCCTGCTCACTTTGGCATCGGTGAGAACAGGCAGCAGGTCTGGGTGGTGAGTTTGCAGTCCCTACAGGCTGACTACAAGTCAGCTCCAGGCCATCGTTTGCAGTCCTCGGCGTCCAAGGGAGGGCCTGTGCCAGAGCCTCAGGGCACCGGTGAGGTGGCCAAGGCAGGCCAGTCAGGCCTCCGGGATCAGCTCTTGCCCGGTGTATCGGGAGCCCAGCCCAGCACTCGGCAAAGCCAGGACGAGGGGGAGACCGTGGAAGTAGCGTCACCGTCGAAAGAGGTGGCAGGCACGTGTCGGGACCTCGGCGGGTCGCCAGGATAGCATTGACCTTATCACGGCCTTCCGCAGCGACCGCCGCGTCTCCGGCAGGCACAGGATCTCCTCCCAGCACTCGGCGAGCCGCTTCCGAGCCCAGTCACGCGTGACCACGGTCACGTCCCAGCCGTTCACCCGCACGATCCCGTCTCCAATGCGCCCCCCAGCAATTTCAGCAGGGCCTGGTTCCGATACCCGTGTGTCATAGATGCCCTTATCCGTGTCATCTTCTGAGAAAGGATTCTGGGAGGCATCGTGGTCAATTGTCCCTCCAATGCCGAAGTCCAGGATTAAATTCTCACATTGAAGAAGCTTACGAATGTCAACTCTTTGCACCACGGCCATGACCGGCTGGCCCGTGACGTAGGACACGTCTACCCGGAACCGGCAGCCAAGCAACGCTCGGTGAAGCCCGCAGGGAAAAACCCCCGTCCCGTTTTTTGCCACGCAGTTTTTCTTTCCCTTCTGTTGTCTGCCCTTAGGTGTTATAGGACTGTGTGGAAGCTCCAAGCTGTGCTCCAGCCACAATGTGAAGAAAGCCCGTCCCCTCCATGCTACGGCTGCCTAGCAGCCGAGTATGTGCATATTTTTTCGCAGTTGTTCCCCAATCCATTGTGACATCAGTAGTGTTCATCTGCATGTGTTGAGACGGTGTTTGAATAGGCAGCAGTCTGAGCCTACATGTTATGTTGAGTATGGCCAATGTCCCCGAGTCCACAACTTGTTAAATAGCACCCATCCAGCCTCTGGTGGCACACGCTTCACCTACCTGCTCTCTTTCACGGCCTTCCAGAATTGCTGTTTACAGTGCGTGTGCTCTCTTTTCCAGCAGTGTTGTGATGTCTCACCCTCCATTTATGACTTTGGCAATTTGATATCTTTCATCTTGGCATAAGCTAAGAGAAATGGTTCTGCATTTGGTGTGTCATGCTAGTTGGGCCCTGCCACCGTGGGGCTGTACCCCAGGGTCTCGCGCACCCTGATGCTAGATTGCGTGTGTGCCTTCCCCTTTAGCTGAGATGAGTAGCAAGTATGCCTGGCTGTCAGTTGCCTGACTAGCACCCACAGCAGCTGCCCCCTGCCCTGCCCTCCCCTCCCCTCCCGATTTAGTGATGCTGGCCCATGTTCTGTGACCCTTGCAGGTTTGGCAGGAGTAGCATCTTCTCAATAAACAAGTTTTCAGTGGTGTCCTCCGCTTAGTTATACCCATGCTCATGCCCATAGAGTTGTAGTGCGTATATGTGTGTGTGTGTGTGTGTGCGTGTGTGTGTGTGTTCCTGCAGTGTGTTCACTTAATCTTCCTTTGCCCACCATGCATAGCAATGCCTGTGCCATATATTCGCCCATCCTTCCCTTTGTTCTACTTCCTTGAATATGGGATGGTTCCCTTTCTGCTGTGTTGAGAATTTCACTCCATAACAGTGTTACTGGACATTTAGAGCTCTTTTGGTGTTGCAGCGGCAGCATCCAGCAGCGCTATGGCCCTGTCTACTTCATGTCACATACTTTTGCCCACATAGTTCCACCTTTTTCCTCCCCTCATGTATACTCCCACCCCACTCACTGCCATCTGAAGGTTGAGTGAGCATCCTTGTCTGCACACTTGCTTGTGTTTTTCCTTACTTGCCATATCCCCATGGAATTCTAAATAAAACTGTGCATCTGTAGGAAGATGGTAGGCAGTCAAAACATCATGTCCTCTATGTTGCACATCGGCAGAGGAATGAAGGCCTGCCACCGCACGAGCGTCGACTTGACCGATGGCCCGTGCTGCTGTCCATCATACAGTACCTGATTCCTGTTCTTGGTTTCCACAGCCCTTCCCACAGGCTCCTCACTGTGCGGTCAGCTCATTTAGTCTCGGCCAGGTCTTGTTGTTGTGCCATCCTGTTGCCTACCCACCCTGGGCACTGTAATGCTATGTGGTTCCAGGCAGTGCTCATGCTCTCTGTATGTCCTCTGTGTAATGGATGAGCTGTTTGATAGCAGTTCTGTTATTAGCACTCACCCCTGGCAGTGCAGGTTTACTCACAAGCCTTTGTGCATTCCACATACCTGCATTGATTGTGCATGTTCCCTGGGATGTAGCACTGCTGTGTTCTGTCAGTGCTCCTGCATGTATGTATGTATGTATGTATGTATGTTTCCTGTGAACTTATGTTCTGTATGTCCACTGGCTGCCTGCTGCTGCGCAGTGCTCACTGTGCTGTGCTCCACCAGTCAAAGGACTTCACGTTTAAGGCATTGATCGTTCTAGGAGATTTCATCCATGGTTGTGCTCACAACACAGTGCAGGATCCTGACCCCTGTGAAGTCCTATTCATGTGTGCTTCCACCATTCTGCAGTTCTACCTTGTGTTACCAAAGTGTGCCAAGTTGCCCCTTGTCATTATCCTTCCAAGTGGTCTGGTCCACACCTGGCTCAGTGTTTCCTGTGTGTATCAGAACTGTGCATTAGTGGAGCTATATCAGCTGTCTGGTGCAGCTGCTATGGCAGCCTGTTCATGGTGCATTGGTGTGCCTCTGTTATCCAGGTTTCTCCCTGCAGCCACCCACCCACAGAGTGCCTTTTTGCATCTTGCTTTGCAAGTTTTGAGGATTGGCAAGCATGTCTGGCCCACAGTTGTTGAACCCATACCCATTAAGTTGCAGTATCCTCCTGGGCTGTTTGTTGTGTTGCAGCTACAGGGAAAGCTTGTGACACTTAGTGTGTCTTGTCCCCTTTAAGCATCAAAGAGCACCCATTCTGTGTATTTCCTTTGTCCCGACATACCATTACTTCACTCTTCCCTATGCCTTTTTGAAGTATTGCAGTGGTGTTAATCCTTTGGCTATGCCCACCCCCTCAGTTTGCACTCACTGTCTCACTGGCACCTGAAATGGCTGCTGCATGTGTTTAGGTACAGTGTGTTGCCTTGTGTAGTGAACTACTTTTGTGTGTCTGTCCCGGGAATCTGTGACATCAGCCCATCCTTTCTTTGTCCAAACCTGCCGTCTCTGACTTTTCAGCTCTTGGGTTATTGCAGCAGGCGAGTATTCAGCTTACTTTTTGGATACTATGCTGCTGAGTGCTTGAATGAGGGTTATGCTGTTTGAGACATTCCTGTCTCCACCCTGCTCTCCTTCCCCCGTCCCTTTTAATTTTTCCCTTCCTCACACATTGACTCTGCCCCCTCCCAGGTCCTGTGTGTGACCAGGTAGTCGCTGCTAAGTACTGTGTCAATGTGGTGTATGCTCTCAGGTTTTCCTATCTACGACTGCCCAAATTTTTCCTCGCGGGGCCGTCTGAAGGCTGTGCAAGTGCCAGCCGAGAGCCTAGCTCTTTTCCGTCCTTTCACGCAAGCGGATGTGCGCATGCACGCACACGTATGCGCGTTCACGCGTATGTGTGTGCGCACGCATGCGCAGTTCTCCTTTCCACCCACTGCTGTTCCATGGCGGGAATTTTTTCCTCAGTATGCTGTTTCCTGCGCAGAATGCTGACGTGAGTCTGTGGTAGCGTCCTCTTTTCCTAGCATTTCAAGTTCCTGTGACTACCTTTTTGGGTTCCATAGCCACCCTGGCTTCAGCTTGCCTCACCTGCTGCATCCCCATGGGCTCCTCAAGGGTGAGAAACCGTGAGACCATTGAGTGGCTCTTGTCCAGTCACGCAGCAGGGGAATAGAGTCCTTGCTGCTGCTGTCATTGCTTGTCTGCGCTTTCCCCGTAGGCCATAGCTGTGTCCTCAGTGTCTCTGTCTCCATGGGGCACAGAGTTGTTTGCATGGCCCCATATTGTCTCCACCACCCAGCGTGCAGAGCCATTGTGTTGCTTCCGGCATGCAATTTCATGTTACCGAGTTCATGTTTGGCAGCCATGACATGTCCAGTATTGGTGTGTTTGTCACTGCTGTTTCCATGTGTTCTCTCTGCTAATGTTAACTCACTGTGCGTTGTGCCCTTTGTCTTGTTTCTTTTTTGTTTTTGTAAATACATTTAATTGTTTTATTTTACAGAGAGGGAATGACAGGAATAGAGAGAAACACTGATTAGAGAGAAACATGGGTCAGCTGCCTCCTGCACACCTCCACTGGGGATGCGCCCGCAAGGAAGGCACATGCCCTTGACCGTACTCAAACCCGGGACTCTTTGGTCCTCAGGCCAATGCTTTATCCACTGAGCCAAACTGGTTTTGGCAAACAGCTACCGCTTCATATGGCCAACGCCGCCAGGTGGGACTTACCAGGCCCCACAGAGGGCCAGCTCGGGAGAACGGGCAAGGGCTCAGGCAGCTTCCCGGGCAGCTGCCGGTCTCACAGGCGCATGTCCTCATGGTGAAGAGATCAGTGACCCCACTTTCTCAGGAATGTTATGAGCGTCGCATCGCCAGGGAGGGAGCCCGTGAACCCACATGTTTTTGGTTGTGTTGTTCAAGGACACGGCACCACCACGGGGACCTCGTGCTCGATGGCGTGCTGATTGAGGACATGGCACTGCCATGGGGAGTGTCCCTTGGACCCCAGTTTGCAGTCTGCAGCGTCCACCAGGGGGGCTCCCGGCATGACTGAGCTGCCGACGTGTGTTTGGGGGCGGTCTCACCGGGAGCTCCCGCTCCGTGGACGAGCATCTGCCTCCTCTCGCTGAACGCCAAGATGTCCGGCAGCGCTGCGTGTGTGAGCCGGGCCGCCTCGCCTCACCGGTTCCCGGTGGGGCTGGTGCAGGCCGCCAGGTTCTCGGTTTTCTGCAGGACCGACTTTAGGAACCTGGGTGAGGAATTCACTCTTCATCTATCCCACCCAGTGAGAATGGGACGAGGACGCGTGTGCTTTCTCTGTATGTGGGAGTTACAACTGAGTGCCGAGTAATATCTGTCTGTGAATTCAAGGAAAGGGGTATGCACACACGACACAGCACGGGTTCCGTGAGAGCAATGCTGCCACTTCTCCGTCCATGGGGAGTGGATGGGCTCCTGGGCACGGGATGCCCCACTGGGCACAGGATGCCCCCCCGGGCAGTACCCGCTCAGGATGTCAATGGAGATGGAGATCCTATCTAGACTGGAAACAAGGGCCAGTGGCTGGCACTCCTCGCCTCACCTGGCTCTCACTCTGAAGTGCTGGCTGTGTTGTCATGCTCCCTGTAAATATGAGCCAAGCTGACTGCAGAGGTAAAGCTGAGACATGAGGAACTTGGGGGGAGCAGCCACGGTGAACACATGGCAGATCCCGCACCTCTCCTGGGGCGCCTGCTGCCGGTAGTTCTGCGTGTAAGGCAGGTTACACACATGTAAGAGGGTTCACGTGTGTATGGTGGGCCACTTGTGTGATCCTGCTGTCAGAGCCCAGGTCTGGGCTCCTAAAGGGGTCTTCCCGAGCTGAGAACATTCACTGTAAACATCACGTCTGGTGCCGTGACCAAGGCCCGGGCCACACAGAGACCAGCCCCTTGGAGGTGTCCCCCAATGGAGCGGAGGGGGCGCTCACGCTCTCGCACCGACGCTCAAGGTGCCCGAGTAGCAGTGGCAAAGGCTCAGACTCCCTGAGGCCCATGAGGAGTGAGGACAGGCAGAGGGCGGGTGTTGAAAACCGCCAAGGCATCAACGTGCAGGAGCGGACACATTGCACCCGGCACAGCAGTCTCCTCCTGGGTGGGACTCTCAACTGAGGTACCGCTGGTGGCTGCAGGACTCTTCTCTACAGATCCCGTGGACGCTGACCAGTTCCAGTGGCACCAGCAGCACAAGTAGGGACAGCACCAGGGACAGGAGCTTAACACTGCTCGCCATGCGCAGGAAGTTCTGCCTTTGCCGGGAGCGCAGCGTCTTCTCTGCCCACTGCCGGCCCCTGTGCACCAGGGAGGTCGCCACCTGCCGGGACACCTGGACGCAGCGCGAGCCAATGCTTCGGAGCACAGTCAGCACCTCCAGTACGGTGCTGGGGCAGAACAGGGTCGGCACATGGAGGCCTCAGATGTACGGGAGTGGCTGGGGCCACGTCTTAACGGGAAGGCTATCCATGCCCTGGAAAACAGAGTGGTGCCCAGGCACGTGGCTGCACGGCTCAGACATGTTCTTTACCACCAAAGCCTCGCAGGCACTGGCTTCATAACCAGCACCTAATCTTGCTGCTTCCCTTGCAGCATCCTCGGGTAAAGGCAACAGAGGCCATGATCGCATCCTCTCCTCACAGCTCAGCACCCCTTTTCTAATCAGCGCCCCTGGGTGGGAGTGGGCACCGTAGTCTTCAGCCAGCCTGACCAATGCCTTTACCGTGGCCTTTTCCTTGACCTGATCCCAGGTCTTCCTCCACGAATCTCAGCTGCAGTACCAGGGAAACGGCAAGCAGCTGGTCGGCCAGCCCCCTGGGGAACGCAGGGAGGCTGACTTACCCGTCGCCGAGGTGGTTTCGCATGGGAGGGCCCTCCCGGTGGTTCAGGAAGTTCCAGAGGAATTCCATCGCAGGTTTCCCGAGGACAAGAGGAAGCTTGTCGGTGTCGCCAACGCTCAGGTGTTGTGCCAGCGTTTCATCAAAGGTGGTGTACAGAGCTGCCGACTCGGCCTTCAGGAGTCTCCGGGGACACGGCTTGACCTTGGTGAACTGGAGCTGCAGCAAGGTCTCCAGCTGTGTCGACAGCAGCACGGCGTAGTCGGCAAACCTGTCCTGAACTTGGTCAGCGCGACTTCCTAACATGGCAGCCTGATCCTCAGGACGAAAGAGGATTTCTTCACCACTTCCTCCCACACCAAAAGCACCTTGTCAGTCGCAGCGTGGAAGATGGTCCAGTCTTCCGGGTCCACGAGTGTGAGCAGTGGCCAACGGACCAGCGAGTGCCCTGTCTGCCTCAGGTGGGCCTCCAGCAGCTGGCCCAGCCCCGCGGTCAGCAGCAGCATCAAATGGTTCTAGGGAGGAATTTCCCAGTGGGTCGCAAAGCCGTGCCACAGGACGTTTCGCAGGCTGAGTCCGGGCGGAGAGCTCGTGAAGACTGTGAGGACGTGCATCTGGCCAGGGACGTTTCCTGGAGGGTGGGCGGTGTGGCTATGAGCAGCTCACTGGATGCAGCAGGTTCCGTTCCTGTTTTCTTCCCTCCAGCTGCCATTTCCCTTGTGTGTATGAGATCACAACAAGCAGTTGCTGAGCAGCTGCTGTGTGCACCTGCCTCACCCATCCTCAGACCCGCCTGCAAAGGCGCTGCTGTGAGGCCCACTGTGCATGCGAGAGGAGCCCGTTGGGGACCCTGGGCAGCATGACGTGGGACCTTTGTCCCCGGTGGTGCTGGGCTTCAAACAGCCTGATGCCCAGATAAATGAATGCAGGCAACAGCTTGGCACGGTAGTGCCACAGCGTGTACCACGTGGGGGCCTGTGTATAAACAGGATGGGCAGCTCGAGGGGAACTGAGGCTGTGGCCGCTCCCCTCAGGAGCCATGAGTCCCCTTCACCGGTGATGTGACAACACTCTCATCAGCATGTACTTCCAATGATCCTGTCGTGTGCTGTGTCTTCTCTGGAGCTGTGGGTGCCAAGCTTTACCACAGGCTGCTCGAAAGACTTGAGCCAGCTACACGGAGGCAAGCAGGCCTCTTAAAAGAAATGAGCACTCCTTCCCAACCATCAAAAACATCACCCAGAGCCTCTTCCAGACAGGCCATCAGGTTCATGAGGCAAAGAGCAACAGCCTTGGGCCTCACGACTCTGCCATGCATCCGATATTTCTGTAAACAACTCTGGATAACTTGTCCACTGGAGCCATGGTGCATACTGGACTTTCAGAGTGTTGCTTGGTCAGAGATGAGAAGTGTATGTGGACAGCCACCCACACAGGGCCCAGCAGCTTCACGCTTCCCTGGTAATCCAGACCCTGGGCTGACTCAGTGCCAAGCACAGTCATTGACTGTTTTCCAGCATATGTCCCCGTTCCCAGCCACAATGCTGTTCCCAGCTACAATGCTACTGATGGCAGGATGCCCTCGGACTTCACATATTAGATGATACACTGGGGCAGAGAGGCATGTAGTAACAGGGTCCTCCATGTTATGGTATCAGTTAAGTGTCAGCTTGCAAAAGCTCGGTGTTTGATGGCTAAGTACCTTATCTTTTCAGCATTCCTTTACCATCCCACACCCACCCCCCCTATCTGTATCCCTTTGTCTGTTTTGGAATACTTAATGATTGAGCTATGCTCCACTGTTGAAAGGCTACACTTTGATTCAGAGGCAATGTGTCCTAGTCCATGCTAGGTGGTATTAGAGATATTTCCTTTATCAGCATTGCCCGGTGCCTTCTGTCCTGCTGATGGGATGGGGCACTCATTGTATTCCCCATATCTATGTAATGATGTCCCCCTTTTGAAATGCAGCCACAGCATGTCAGCATGTGCCTTCAAGCCAAACCCTGTCCAACACTTGTGTGTGCAAAAGCTCATGTCCCAGATCCATATACTCAGATTGGGAATGAGGAGTGCTTGCAAGTTGAGTTAGCCCTTTTGTGATTGCTTTTCAGATTCGATCTCATGCAGTGGACAGCTGGGCCCTGCCCTTTCTTTGTCATGAACTCTGTGTTCTGTGCCTGTGTGGTCTTTTCAGCGCCACTAAAGGGCAGATCTTCCTGCCATCATTGTTCCCTCCTCCCCCGTTTCATGTCTCTGTGTGTGCATGCATGTCTCCTGTCCTCTATCCAGCCATGTGTTCCCCTTAGCGTTGCTTTTTGCTTCCATGTTCACTCTTGCTTGTTTTCGTTTGGTCCTAGATCTTTGTGTGTGCCTGTTATGTCCATCTCTAAGCATGCTGCCACCCAGTGTTTGCTTCCTCCCTCCCTCCCTCCCTCCCTCCCTCCCTCCCTCCCTCGCTCGCTCCCTCCTCCCTCCCTCCCTCCCTCCCGCATGCACCCTCATATGTTCCATCCCTAACCCCCATGCCATGCTGTATGGAGTCGCTAGTAACTGCACACACACACTCAGGGAAATGCCAGAGTGCAGGGGTCAGGGACAGGGAGGCTGGAAAACAGCTGAGGTACAAAGGTGATGTGCTGGGTTTAAGGGGGTCACATACGTGCAGCATTGCATGAGGGAAGCTGGGTGGTTGCTTTCAAGTTCATGAGTTCTTTTCTCAGCTCCTGCGTCTTCAGTACCACACATGATCGATCGCTCTTGTATGGTCCTCCTGTAGCTGCAGCGTGATGGCAGTCAGGCAGCTGGGTTGAAGTGTTGTCCAAGCAAGTCTCTCCTCCACAGCATGCTTCCTGCTTTCCACGTGTTGGGGTTTGCCAGCAGCATTGCTTCATCCTCCTTTGCTTCTTTTTCCCTGTGTTTGGTTAGGTTTGCTTAGTGTCTCTGCCCTGTTACTTTACAAGCCTCTTCTCCAAGCCTCCGCAGCATTTATCTCATCCCCATCCCCATCCCCACATCTGCACATATGGCTCCCCCTGTCTGCTTTGCCAGGCAGTGCAGCCTTCCTGCCTTTTCATCCCATCCAAGAAACCCCTTTTCCTGGACTCTCGCACCCCCATTGTGCTCCCTGGAAGGCTCACAGGCTGCACCTGCTAGGCAGCTTTTCCTCTGCACCCCCCCCTCCCCCACCTGCCTGACTGTGTGAGGACAAAATGAGAGTCTGCACAAACTACCACCATGCCTTCTAGTTCTCTTCTCATCCACACCCTATGCCCCCCAGCCACCACAAACACGCAATTGTCTATGGACG
The DNA here is from genome assembly GCA_027563665.1 of Antrozous pallidus. Lineage (NCBI taxonomy): Eukaryota > Metazoa > Chordata > Mammalia > Chiroptera > Vespertilionidae > Antrozous > Antrozous pallidus. Next base: position 85,961,475 of record CM050522.1, read on the forward strand.
CAGGGAGATATTCTGCTGTTATTCTTCAATGTGTATTTCTCTATTTGCATTCTCCCTTTGCCTTTTTGCGCTGATAACCAGCCATGGAAAGTTGCAGTCCTCCCCTCCTCCCCCCCCCCACACCAACCGCCAAGGTCTTTGTCTGTCTCCTATCCTTAAGAGAGGCTCCTCTGTTTAGAATAAGTCCCTCTCGCGACAGCGAGGCAAACGTTCCCTTTTTTCTCCCTCACAGGCACTCGCCTCCTAATGCAGCAGCTTCTGTGTCTGCCTGGAATGCTGTACTTTGGCCTCCTTCGTTCCGCCTTTGCATCTCCATGGAGTACATTTGGCGTTAGCCTCAGAAGTGTCTATGCATGGTTAAAGCCTGTGTCAGTAGACAATGAGAGCATGCACAACCTATCACCATGCCTTCCACTTGTCTTTTCATCCACATCCTATGTCCCCAGCGACCACAAACAAGCACACACAATTGTCTGCCATGGATGCAGGTAGACGTTATGCTGTTATTTTGCTATGCGTACATTCTATTTGCATGCTCCCTTCGCCTTGTTGCACTAATAACCAGCCATGGAAAGTTGCAGCACCCCCCACCTCCACCCATCCACAAGGTGCTTGTCTGCCTCCTCTCCTCAAGAGGCTTCATCTTTCCTTAGACCCAGTCCCTCCATCCCCCGACAGAGAGGCAAATGTTCCATTTTTTCTCCCCCACAGGCACTTACCTCTTAAAGCAGAAGCTCCTGTCTCTGACTGGCCTGCTGTAGTTTGGCCTCCTTTGAGTCTACATGGAATACATGTGGCGTTAGCCTCACAAAAGTGCCTCTACATGGTTAAAGCCTCCCGGTAGAAAGAAAACCATTCCTCTTGCTCCTTGTTATCAACTACTTTGCAACCATGTGTTTACAGCAGCAATTAGCGACTGAGTCCACTTGGTTCTCCCAGCTGACCCCCTGTCCTGACATGTGGTCCTACCTGGATTCCCGCTTATCAGCCTGTTAGTCTGCTGCAATTTCTCATTTCTTTTCCACATTTCGTAACGACAATTCCCGTTACGTCACTGTGAAAAATTACTGTTGCGGGTGTGTAGGGAATTTGAGGGTTATTTGGAAAGCACAAGCGAGTTTCAGAGGGTGAAGCATGCAGTTGGGGATCACGAGGTGTGGGCATGGGGATTTTTCACTTACCTTTTCCCCGCAGCTTTTCTTTCTTTGTGGACATTCTTTCCCGGGAAGATCCTTTCTCTTCCGCAGGGCTCCTTTACTTGGCAATCGTCGTGACCTTGGCCTTTTTCCAGGTTCTTGTTCCCTTTTTCTTCTCTTTGTATGTCCAATAATAGCTATTACGTGTTCCTCCACTAATATATACTTTTCCCAGTTGTATCCTACAAGTGCTTATGCTTTCACATTTGCCTGCTTTTTCAGTTTCAAGAGTGCCTGATATTTCCTTTGCCTAAGCATCGCATCATGGCCGAGGCAATCTGAAATGTCTCCCTTTCCTTACCGTTAACGTTGTACTGGTATGGGCCAACTGCACTGTCTACATTTCCTATGGACCTTATGGGATGGTTTCCCCAGTGTTGTGCTTCAGGGTTCGGGTCCGCGCGCGGCTATCGCCCCATTTGGAACCTCCGCCCTGTTACTTGCCTTGTTTGGTCGCCCGGCTGTGTTACAGCCGCAATGTCTGTCGGAGCTGGCTAGGCAGGCCTCATTTTCGCTCCGATGGCGACAGGGTCACTTATCCCGCGTGACCGATTTCCCTGGTGGGAATCTTTTACGTCATGACTTATTCCCCCTACCTCTTCCTCAAGATATACATTGTCTGCTACTCACGCCTAGGAGGGGTCATGTGCCCCTTTATGCCTCCCAACTCATCTCCTTAGACTCTAATTTTTTAATCCCCTCTCTCCCTGCTTCCTTGCGCTCAGCTATGGGACCTGATGCCCATTTTCCCCCCATAACCAGCCGGGGCCGCCCCTGTGTCCCATCCTTTTCCCCTGCTCTGCCTATCTCTACCTCATGGTATCACTTTCCGCCCCCCTGCCCCCTCACGGCCATCTCGCAGTGCGTCCGGGGTTGAAGTCCGACATTCGACCCCAAAAGGGGGATGTCGTGGCTCCCATGGACAACTCACCCAGGTTTCCCGCATGCGGCGTCGTGCTGCCGGCGGGGCGCAACGGGCCCCTCGCTGGATCCAAGCACCGAGAGTCCGGCTCCGCATGGTCCTCCCGGGCGAGTTGTGGCTTTGCTTTGTAATCCTCCCGCGGCTGCCGTGAGATGCCCGTGAGGAAGGTTTTGTAATCCGTGAGTTGTGCGTGAAGGTGCTGTGCTTCCAGGTGCAACATCCATAGCTCATTCCGCCGGCTCTTGGCGCATCCGCATCAGATTGTACTCCAGGCCCATGCTTTGGGCAGAAAGAAAGATGGCATCTCTCGCCCCCTTCTTATAATGTCTCTCCCAAAGGTAGCTGCGTCACTGATTAGCAGTGACTTTGTTACAGGTCAGATATTGAGCGTCTGGGAGGGCTCCTTGAAGAAAGGACAGCGATTGGGTCAGGAGTGTCCTGATTGGCATTGCCGAAGGGAGGGGTTGCTGCATATTCATCCTAGCTCAGTGTGGTCGATCACCTTGATAGCATCACAAAGGCTGTGTCCTCCCGCGCTTTTTGCTAATGTCTTCAGGTCAATGTTGTTGAATAGAGGGTGGTTCCCTTCCCCTGGCCCGCCACTTTTGGCTAAATTCCTCAGGGCTCCTGAAAGAGGGAAGTTCTTTCTCAGTCTCCCGCGCTTTTTGCTGAGGACTTCAGGTTTGCTGACAGAGGGAGCTTCCTTCATCCAGAGACCTTAGAGGTCTGTGAGAGCACTTGCTTAGCTCAGCCTTGAGCCTGAGATTTACAGGTATCACACGGCAGGCCCCGGTCATGAGGAAGGGAATGTGATCCGCCCCAAAGCATCCTTCCTTGCTTTGCTTATTCCTTGCTGCGATTGCTGACATGTGTTCCCCCTTCCTTTTCCAGATTTATGGTGGTGGAGCAAGATTATGTGTACCCTACGGCTGTGATTCTGCTGTTCGTGCAAGCAAGGCCACGTCGGGACCTGCATCCCGGGCTGATTTCCGGAGTCCTCAGGTGAGTTGCCAAGCGTGCTTGTGAGTGAGTGGCAGCGGCCCCTTCCCGGGTGTGTCTGCTTTCTTCTCTATGACTTTTGTGTTTTGCTGTTCTTTCCTTCCTACCTGTGATTTTTGTGACTCAGGGTTCAAGATGGTCCATGAGGTTATTTTCCTGTGTGTGCGGCGATCGCACCTTTGTGTGTTCCCCACTGGTTCTTTCTGTCCGCAGCTAGTTCATCCCCATTTCCTTCTACGTCCCTATGCACTCTCATTTCACCTTGGTTTTTACTGCACAGAGGCCTTGAGTTTCATTTGCTATCCTTTGCTCCCATCTTGTGGCTACTGCTGGCATTGCGTCCTGCTCCACGAAACTGCGTTGCTTCCTTTCGTTTGTGATCCAATGCTGCCCTCTTGTGGCTTTTCTTGGAGAAGCGTCCCATTTTTGCAAAGTGTTCCTGAGATGGTTCGGTTTGCATGTTCCTTTGAGTTCCTAGTTCGGCATCGTTTTTGTGCTTCCTTTCTGCTGCTGGTCGGTTTTATTGCCTTTAAGTCAGTAAGGGTATTTCCCCACGTTACATTTTCGGGCATATTAGAATTGCCTAGAGAGTGGACCACATTCTGCATGATGCCTTGCAGGCACCATCTGTGTTGCTGTTGTTGTTACTGTTGTTGTTGAATGGCATTTTGATGTCTTGTTATTACGAGCATGTGTGTCTTTTTTGCAGCCAAGATGTTTGGTGCAATTACAGGCTGCTGTCACTTCTGTTCGCGTTCATCTTTGCTGCTATGTGTGCCTCCTGTTCTTTGGGTGTTGCGGTGCTCCGTGCTGCTTTCTGGTCTTCTATGCCTGCCCTGCGACCATCGTTCCTTCTGTATTGTTGACATTACACCTCTAGACACTTTGAAAACGTTCATAGAGCGAATGCTTTTTACTGTCTTTTGTTGGCTAGCTTCTTGCTTGAATGGCCGCTTTTCCTGCTGTTGACTGCTTGCACGTTTCTCCCCCGCCCCTTACTAGGCTTTCCCTTGTCAATCGGTGTTTGCTCCGCCTGCTGGATACACCACAGCTCCCAAGTCATTCAATGGCTGTTGTGTCTGCTGGCTTCTCATTCAACTATGTCCCCTTTTGGGAATGTGACCCTTTTCCAATCCACTTTTATTTGCCTTTGGAATTCCTGTGATAGGATTCCATCCTCCCCATTGCCAGCAGCCTGTGAACATAGGAGGGCATGCTTGAAGTACCCATGGCTGCATTGGTGTTGTCTGTTCCTATTTCATGAATCTGTTGGTTCTTGCATGCCGGCATTTGCCTTACTCTTTGGAGTCCATGCTGCTGAGTGATTGATTGTTTGGATGAGGATGGAGTGCAATTTATGGTGCAGTGGCTGCTGTTTCCTGCTCACAGAACGTTGCCTTTCTTGGCCTGTCCATCATTGCTTGCTCATCAACGCTCCCACCTCAAAATGGGTATTTCCTCTTTTAGGTGGGAATTGCTGCTGAGTGACTGCTGTGCCATTGTGCTGCATGTCCTTTGGCGTGTTGTCCTTTCCTGCTTTCCCGTTTCTTTTCCACAGCTTCCCATTGTGTCTTTTTCGATTCAGCTTCAGGCTTGTGTGCCAGTAGCAGTCACACGGCGCCCAGGAAGCCTGTGTGGCCTGATTTGTTCTGTGCACTTTTCCCTATTTGCTATTCCCCGTTTCCCCTACCCCTTGACTGTTTAGAATCCCTCCTCCTCCCTATGGTCAGAATGAATGTCGTGCATGCACCCTTCAGAATGGCATAGCCTGCCTGCTCTCACCTGCTGTGTCCTCTTGTTTTTCTCATGGTTGGGCACAAGCTTGGAGTCTGCACACACTGGGTGCGTTTTTTTCCCTGACGCATACAGGGCACCGAAGTCCCTGCACCTCCGTAGCTCTTACTTGCCGGCCAGCGCATTACTTTGCCCTTTCTTTTCCCCCAGGTCATCATTGTTTGCTGAGCACAGTGTCTGTGTGCATGGGCCACAGCCCTTGTGTTGTCAGGCCTGATGTTGTCCACCAGTGCATGCATGGGTAGCTCGTTTCATAGCACGTCACCTTCTTGAATCCTGACCTCCTTGATCTGGTCCATTTGTCAGACTGCAGCCCCCGTCTTTTTGGGTGGCAGTTGGTCCTGATTCTCATGCTTTCTGTAATGCCTAATTGCCATCTGTGCATTGATGTGATGGTTTGGGTTCTCGTCGTCTACCTGTGTTGTTTGTGTGACACTGGCTGATGCACACAATGTCACCATTACCCGTACTCCAGCCCTTACATTTTTTCCTCAGCCATGTCCAGCCTGACTCCTCAGTCTTTTTCTTTTAATGTTGCGATTGCTTGTGTGTGTTGTCCTGTTTTTCCTTCCTCCTCTTTGTCTTTCTTTTTCCCTCATCATAATTGCTAGTGTTGGGTTTTGTATGGTATGGTGGCAGTTATGATTTTCTGTCTTCGGCCCATTGTTACCATAGGATTGTTTCAGTTGATGTGCCATCTTACTGGTCTTTGCTACTTTGCTGCCATGTTGTATTGCTGAGCTACCCAGCCCTAGGTGTTCACTGCTGCTTTTCCTTACCTTCAGTGTACATAAGTGACATGCATCGCCTCTGTGTTTTGGCCCGGTACTCACAGACGGTGCTTGAGCATGGGTTTCCTGTTCATGTGCAGGTGCTGGACACTTTCTGGCACCAAATGCACATCATTGTTATCATGGCTGGAATGAAATAGCCGCCCCTTTCCCATAGTCTTGAGCTGTATTGGTGTTTCCTTTTGAGTCATGCAGGGTTGGCCTTTGTCCTGCTTCCCGTCCTTCAGGTATTCCTGGAATGGTCTGTGCTTGCTGTCACGGGGACCTGGTGTTATCGTTCCAAGAAACGCATGTTTACTTCGGAATATTGAGCTGTATGTGCATTGGCGGATCACGGCAGTAGTTGCTTTGCCACCACCTTCTTCCTCCCACAGCACGAATTATGTGTGTTGCCATCCTCCGGTTCACCCACATCGGTTTAGCTGTGAGCGGGCTCTGGTTCCCAAGTACATTCTGCAGGGCAGGTCATGTGCCGTCGTGCGTGTCTCTTCTGCTACTGTTTCTGTGTTTTGGGCCACCTTGCTACATCATGGCAGCTGCCATGTAATGCTCTCTTCCATCATTCCCTATTCCAATACAGGTCCCGATGAGCACTGAAACACATGCCGGAACCACTCATGGTTGCTTTTCCAAAACGTGGGATATTTGCAGATACAATGCACATCTGTCACGGAGTATTGGAAGCGTCTTGGCGTGTTGCAGGTAAGGAGTGATTTTCCTATTTTTTAGTCTATGCTTTACAGCGAGCTGATGCTTGTAGGAGGGCTCCAAAACTTGATGCAATCCCGTGGTCATCCTGCTCCCCCATTTTTTCCCCTACTCCCTGCCTCATTGAAATAGCCCCATCCCTGCCCTCTCGCTCAGGCTATTTCCTGTGTGAGCTGTGAATGATTAGGGGCTGAGTACTTTATATGTGGTGCATATCCTTGGTAGATGCTCATTGTGTTTCCTTGTCCGTCACAAGGTTGCCTCATGTATTTTGGCATAGTCCCCTCAGGGTTGTGTTCCAGCATCATTGCTGTGACACCCTGGTGTCTGTTTTAGGGCCCAAACAGGTCACCGAGTTCATTCCCCCATTTTTCAGCATGCCCGCCTTCCCTTCACCCACCTTCATGGTTCCCCAGTCGCTTTTGCTGTGTAGTTTTGGAGCCATCCTTTCCCCTTTCCCGCAGCGGATTCCATCTGCCTCCCCCTGTACTCACATATCAAAGTGTATGTTTGTTCCTTACAGCGGGTGATTGTCATTTCTTATCCTTTCCTGACATCCTGCGGCCTCTTTTGTTGTCGCAGGCTGCTTCACGAAAGGTGCTGAATTATAGTTGTTATCCTCTGCTGCCATCTCGTGGACATTTCTGGAACAGCGCCGTATGTTATGCGAACGGTGTTCGTGGTGATTTGCTGACTCTGCGGGTGCAGTTTTGTGTCTGCGTGTTTCTGCCCTTGTCGTGGTTGCTTTCCCTTTCTTTGTCCTTGTTCCTGCGAGTTTTCCTGTCTGCCCTTGAGGCAGTACATAGCGTTTCCTTGCCTTGCCTTTCCATGTGTTGTTGAGGTGTGTGGAGACTGAAGGCTAACCGTCGACCGCTGCAATGCAGCCGCTATCTGCGTTATTGCTTGCCTGCCTGCAGTTTGCTGTCCTTGCATTGGAGCTATTTATGCCTATTTCGCCGCCAAACTGCGGTGTTTGTCTGCAGACTGCTGTCACCTCCATCTTCCTTCCTCTGTGCGGTTGCCTATGCCCCTTGCTCTTTCTTTAAAAATATATTTTGTTGCTTTTTTACAGAGAGGAAGGGAGAGAGATCGAGAGATGACACATCGATGAGAGAGAAGCATCGATCGGTTGCCTCTTGCATGCCCCCTACTGGGGATGTGCCCACAGCCAAGGTACATGAGCCAAACCGTTTCGCAGCAACTTGATCTTTGATGACAGCAGTGCTCCTTGATGCTTTGCTTTCCGTTGTTCCCGTAGGCAGGCAAGCAGGCAGGCAGGCAGGCATGCAGGCAGGCAGGCAGGCAGGAGGCAGGCAGGCTGCAGGTTCAGATTTTGCTGCCACTGCCGTTTTTGGCCTTGTGGTGAGTTTTCTTTCATGTCCGTCAATGATATGTGTTGTGCAGCCTTTGCATTGCATGTCTTTTTTCCCCCCGTGCGCCATTTATTTCCTTTCAGGGTACTCCATCAACATTATGGACATGTTTTCCATCCGTGATGTCTGCATAGCTGCGATGCCTGCAGAGCTGCGATGCCAGCAGACCAGTGATGCCTGCAGAGCTGCGATGTCCGCAGAGCTGCGATGCCTGCAGACCAGTGATGCCCGCAGAGCTGCGATGTCCGCAGAGCTGCGATGCCTGCAGACCAGTGATGCCCGCAGAGCTGCGATATCCGCAGAGCTGCGATGCCTGGAGACCAGTGATGCCCGCAGAGCTGCGATGTCCGCAGAGCTGCGATGCCTGTACAGCAGTGATGCCTGCCTGGAGTGCTGGGATGCCTGGAGAGCTGTGTTGGATGTTCCACGTTCGTTATGTAAGTACACTTCCATGCTTACTTTTACATTGCTTTGTTTTTAGCGCCCATTGTGGTGTGCCCGGGCCTGCCTGCCTGCCTCTCAGTTTCTCTGTCCGCGTGGCATAAATTCACAATCATGTGTGCCTTCTGCTGTGTTTGCACAACTGCTGACAGTGCCGTGCTCTTGGTTTTGTCCAGCTCTCTTGCCAGGGTATATTTCGTTTTGCTGCTGTCAGAGACAGTGCTTGGTAGGTATGTTTCCTGCTTGCCGGGTTTCATTTCAGAGGGTGCCAGTTGTTTCTGCATTTCCCTACAGCAAGTCAGTGATATTTTTTCAAGTGCTTGTTCTCTGTGTGGAGGAGTTTCTGATGTTGTTGCCCTGCAGGTATTCCTTTGTGCATGTGTTTCAAGCATTGTATTCTTCCCTGGTTTTATTCTTCCCATTGAATGCCTCCCACTTTGCGTGGAGAGAGCTTCGAGGTTGATGCCTCATGAGAGCACGCATGCATGTCTCTGACAGTGATTTTTGTTTTGGGTGCTAGCTGACTCGCTGCAAATTCTTTGACGGGATTAGTGACGCCTTTAAAATTTTGTAGTTGATTGACCGTTGCAGCCTTAGAGTTTGACGCTGTTAGGTTTCCATTCCAGTGCAAGCATGTCAAGGTGTGCCTTCACTTTTTGTCAAATGCTGTGAGCCATTTCTGGGCATGTGGACTATCGGCCAGTGCATTTCATCATTTTTGAGGCTGCCTCCCTATGCCAGCATGTTTCTGGCGCCACCTATACCTGCACTTGTGAATGCTTGACTGTGCTCCTCACAGTTGTGCATGTGCAGCTGTGGCTATGTGGCATTGCTGATGTCATTTTAATTTCTATGTGGTCCCTAGTTAACCTTAATTCCATTTCCTGGCTGCACAGTTGCTTGCCATGGAGCCCCCCTTAGAATTCCTCTTCCTCCCCGATAAAGTCGATTTTTACCATTGGCTTGATATTGCACTGTCTTGGGACATGGGATACATGTCCAGTTGCTGGTGTGTCTTGTGGTTTGTTGGAGCTGAAGCTTTGACTTTCATCTGGTGCTTGCAGTGTGGCAGTGCTGTTGTTTGTATTTTTATTGCTTTGTGCGCGTGTTTTGTTTGCGTCATGCTGTGCGCTTCGTTTGCCCAGGGCAGGGCAGCATGTTACCGAGTTTTGCATTATGTGCTTTTGATGTTGATGTGTTTGCTGCTAACCTTTTTTCCTTTCAGGTTAGCTGGGGTGAGAGAGTTTTTTGGGTGGGGGCATGGAGGATGGAGGGCTTAGTGACTTAGTTAAGGGAGCCAGGGAGGGAGGGAAGAAGGGAGGGATGTGTTAGATTGGTGTTTTGTTTGCTGCTTGTTGTTTATGTATCTGGTTTGCAGTTCTGTTTACATCTCTTCCTTGCAGTTTGTTTCTATTTTGGTTTTGCAGTTAACTTTCTGTTTTTGATTTGCGGTTAGGGTTAGGTTTTTGCCTTGTGGTTCTGTGTGTGTATTTTGCGTTGTGGTTCTGTTTGCCCTTTTTACCTTGCAGTTATTTTTTCGTTTTGACATTCCCGTTAGGTTTGCCGTTTCTGGACAGTATGTTCCGGTTTTTCATCGGTGGTTACCTTCAGGGTTTTCCACTGTGGTTATGGTTTTGTGGAGAGTTGTGATTCAGGTTTTAGGGTTATGTTTTCGTGTTATGTTTTCCGGTTTCAGGGATATGTTTTCGTGTTATGTTTTCTGGTTTTACGGTTCTGTTTATGTTCTCTGGTTAGGGCATTGCTGGGGTTTAATAGGGTCAGGCTTATGCTTATGTTTCAGGGTTAGGCTTATGCTTATGTTTCAGGGTTAGGCTTATGCTTATGTTTCAGGGTTAGGCTTATGCTTATGTTTCAGGGTTAGGCTTATGCTTATGTTTCAGGGTTAGGCTTATGCTTATGTTTCAGGGTTAGGCTTATGCTTATGTTTCAGGGTTAGGCTTATGCTTATGTTTCAGGGTTAGGGTTAGGGTTATGTTTCAGGGTTAGGGTTAGGGTTATGTTTCAGGGTTAGGGTTATGTTTCAGGGTTAGGGTTAGGGTTAGGGTTAGGGTTAGGGTTAGGGTTAGGGTTAGGGTTAGGGTTAGGGTTAGGGTTAGGGTTAGGGTTAGGGTTAGGGTTAGGGTTAGGGTTAGGGTTAGGGTTAGGGTTAGGGTTAGGGTTAGGGTTAGGGTTAGGGTTAGGGTTAGGGTTAGGGTTAGGGTTAGGGTTAGGGTTAGGGTTAGGGTTAGGGTTAGGGTTAGGGTTAGGGTTAGGGTTAGGGTTAGGGTTAGGGTTAGGGTTAGGGTTAGGGTTAGGGTTAGGGTTAGGGTTAGGGTTAGGGTTAGGGTTAGGGTTAGGGTTAGGGTTAGGGTTAGGGTTAGGGTTAGGGTTAGGGTTAGGGTTAGGGTTAGGGTTAGGGTTAGGGTTAGGGTTAGGGTTAGGGTTAGGGTTAGGGTTAGGGTTAGGGTTAGGGTTAGGGTTAGGGTTAGGGTTAGGGTTAGGGTTAGGGTTAGGGTTAGGGTTAGGGTTAGGGTTAGGGTTAGGGTTAGGGTTAGGGTTAGGGTTAGGGTTAGGGTTAGGGTTAGGGTTAGGGTTAGGGTTAGGGTTAGGGTTAGGGTTAGGGTTAGGGTTAGGGTTAGGGTTAGGGTTAGGGTTAGGGTTAGGGTTAGGGTTAGGGTTAGGGTTAGGGTTAGGGTTAGGGTTAGGGTTAGGGTTAGGGTTAGGGTTAGGGTTAGGGTTAGGGTTAGGGTTAGGGTTAGGGTTAGGGTTAGGGTTAGGGTTAGGGTTAGGGTTAGGGTTAGGGTTAGGGTTAGGGTTAGGGTTAGGGTTAGGGTTAGGGTTAGGGTTAGGGTTAGGGTTAGGGTTAGGGTTAGGGTTAGGGTTAGGGTTAGGGTTAGGGTTAGGGTTAGGGTTAGGGTTAGGGTTAGGGTTAGGGTTAGGGTTAGGGTTAGGGTTAGGGTTAGGGTTAGGGTTAGGGTTAGGGTTAGGGTTAGGGTTAGGGTTAGGGTTAGGGTTAGGGTTAGGGTTAGGGTTAGGGTTAGGGTTAGGGTTAGGGTTAGGGTTAGGGTTAGGGTTAGGGTTAGGGTTAGGGTTAGGGTTAGGGTTAGGGTTAGGGTTAGGGTTAGGGTTAGGGTTAGGGTTAGGGTTAGGGTTAGGGTTAGGGTTAGGGTTAGGGTTAGGGTTAGGGTTAGGGTTAGGGTTAGGGTTAGGGTTAGGGTTAGGGTTAGGGTTAGGGTTAGGGTTAGGGTTAGGGTTAGGGTTAGGGTTAGGGTTAGGGTTAGGGTTAGGGTTAGGGTTAGGGTTAGGGTTAGGGTTAGGGTTAGGGTTAGGGTTAGGGTTAGGGTTAGGGTTAGGGTTAGGGTTAGGGTTAGGGTTAGGGTTAGGGTTAGGGTTAGGGTTAGGGTTAGGGTTAGGGTTAGGGTTAGGGTTAGGGTTAGGGTTAGGGTTAGGGTTAGGGTTAGGGTTAGGGTTAGGGTTAGGGTTAGGGTTAGGGTTAGGGTTAGGGTTAGGGTTAGGGTTAGGGTTAGGGTTAGGGTTAGGGTTAGGGTTAGGGTTAGGGTTAGGGTTAGGGTTAGGGTTAGGGTTAGGGTTAGGGTTAGGGTTAGGGTTAGGGTTAGGGTTAGGGTTAGGGTTAGGGTTAGGGTTAGGGTTAGGGTTAGGGTTAGGGTTAGGGTTAGGGTTAGGGTTAGGGTTAGGGTTAGGGTTAGGGTTAGGGTTAGGGTTAGGGTTAGGGTTAGGGTTAGGGTTAGGGTTAGGGTTAGGGTTAGGGTTAGGGTTAGGGTTAGGGTTAGGGTTAGGGTTAGGGTTAGGGTTAGGGTTAGGGTTAGGGTTAGGGTTAGGGTTAGGGTTAGGGTTAGGGTTAGGGTTAGGGTTAGGGTTAGGGTTAGGGTTAGGGTTAGGGTTAGGGTTAGGGTTAGGGTTAGGGTTAGGGTTAGGGTTAGGGTTAGGGTTAGGGTTAGGGTTAGGGTTAGGGTTAGGGTTAGGGTTAGGGTTAGGGTTAGGGTTAGGGTTAGGGTTAGGGTTAGGGTTAGGGTTAGGGTTAGGGTTAGGGTTAGGGTTAGGGTTAGGGTTAGGGTTAGGGTTAGGGTTAGGGTTAGGGTTAGGGTTAGGGTTAGGGTTAGGGTTAGGGTTAGGGTTAGGGTTAGGGTTAGGGTTAGGGTTAGGGTTAGGGTTAGGGTTAGGGTTAGGGTTAGGGTTAGGGTTAGGGTTAGGGTTAGGGTTAGGGTTAGGGTTAGGGTTAGGGTTAGGGTTAGGGTTAGGGTTAGGGTTAGGGTTAGGGTTAGGGTTAGGGTTAGGGTTAGGGTTAGGGTTAGGGTTAGGGTTAGGGTTAGGGTTAGGGTTAGGGTTAGGGTTAGGGTTAGGGTTAGGGTTAGGGTTAGGGTTAGGGTTAGGGTTAGGGTTAGGGTTAGGGTTAGGGTTAGGGTTAGGGTTAGGGTTAGGGTTAGGGTTAGGGTTAGGTTAGGGTTAGGGTTAGGGTTAGGGTTAGGGTTAGGGTTAGGGTTAGGGTTAGGGTTAGGGTTAGGGTTAGGGTTAGGGTTAGGGTTAGGGTTAGGGTTAGGGTTAGGGTTAGGGTTAGGGTTAGGGTTAGGGTTAGGGTTAGGGTTAGGGTTAGGGTTAGGGTTAGGGTTAGGGTTAGGGTTAGGGTTAGGGTTAGGGTTAGGGTTAGGGTTAGGGTTAGGGTTAGGGTTAGGGTTAGGGTTAGGGTTAGGGTTAGGGTTAGGGTTAGGGTTAGGGTTAGGGTTAGGGTTAGGGTTAGGGTTAGGGTTAGGGTTAGGGTTAGGGTTAGGGTTAGGGTTAGGGTTAGGGTTAGGGTTAGGGTTAGGGTTAGGGTTAGGGTTAGGGTTAGGGTTAGGGTTAGGGTTAGGGTTAGGGTTAGGGTTAGGGTTAGGGTTAGGGTTAGGGTTAGGGTTAGGGTTAGGGTTAGGGTTAGGGTTAGGGTTAGGGTTAGGGTTAGGGTTAGGGTTAGGGTTAGGGTTAGGGTTAGGGTTAGGGTTAGGGTTAGGGTTAGGGTTAGGGTTAGGGTTAGGGTTAGGGTTAGGGTTAGGGTTAGGGTTAGGGTTAGGGTTAGGGTTAGGGTTAGGGTTAGGGTTAGGGTTAGGGTTAGGGTTAGGGTTAGGGTTAGGGTTAGGGTTAGGGTTAGGGTTAGGGTTAGGGTTAGGGTTAGGGTTAGGGTTAGGGTTAGGGTTAGGGTTAGGGTTAGGGTTAGGGTTAGGGTTAGGGTTAGGGTTAGGGTTAGGGTTAGGGTTAGGGTTAGGGTTAGGGTTAGGGTTAGGGTTAGGGTTAGGGTTAGGGTTAGGGTTAGGGTTAGGGTTAGGGTTAGGGTTAGGGTTAGGGTTAGGGTTAGGGTTAGGGTTAGGGTTAGGGTTAGGGTTAGGGTTAGGGTTAGGGTTAGGGTTAGGGTTAGGGTTAGGGTTAGGGTTAGGGTTAGGGTTAGGGTTAGGGTTAGGGTTAGGGTTAGGGTTAGGGTTAGGGTTAGGGTTAGGGTTAGGGTTAGGGTTAGGGTTAGGGTTAGGGTTAGGGTTAGGGTTAGGGTTAGGGTTAGGGTTAGGGTTAGGGTTAGGGTTAGGGTTAGGGTTAGGGTTAGGGTTAGGGTTAGGGTTAGGGTTAGGGTTAGGGTTAGGGTTAGGGTTAGGGTTAGGGTTAGGGTTAGGGTTAGGGTTAGGGTTAGGGTTAGGGTTAGGGTTAGGGTTAGGGTTAGGGTTAGGGTTAGGGTTAGGGTTAGGGTTAGGGTTAGGGTTAGGGTTAGGGTTAGGGTTAGGGTTAGGGTTAGGGTTAGGGTTAGGGTTAGGGTTAGGGTTAGGGTTAGGGTTAGGGTTAGGGTTAGGGTTAGGGTTAGGGTTAGGGTTAGGGTTAGGGTTAGGGTTAGGGTTAGGGTTAGGGTTAGGGTTAGGGTTAGGGTTAGGGTTAGGGTTAGGGTTAGGGTTAGGGTTAGGGTTAGGGTTAGGGTTAGGGTTAGGGTTAGGGTTAGGGTTAGGTTAGGTTAGGGTTAGGGTTAGGGTTAGGGTTAGGTTAGGGTTAGGGTTAGGGTTAGGGTTAGGGTTAGGTTAGGGTTAGGGTTAGGGTTAGGGTTAGGGTTAGGGTTAGGGTTAGGGTTAGGGTTAGGGTTAGGGTTAGGGTTAGGGTTAGGGTAGGGTTAGGGTTAGGGTTAGGGTTAGGGTTAGGGTTAGGGTTAGGGTTAGGGTTAGGGTTAGGGTTAGGGTTAGGGTTAGGGTTAGGGTTAGGGTTAGGGTTAGGGTTAGGGTTAGGGTTAGGGTTAGGGTTAGGGTTAGGGTTAGGGTTAGGGTTAGGGTTAGGGTTAGGGTTAGGGTTAGGGTTCGGGTTAGGGTTAGGGTTAGGGTTAGGGTTAGGGTTAGGGTTAGGGTTAGGGTTAGGGTTAGGGTTAGGGTTAGGGTTAGGGTTAGGGTTAGGGTTAGGGTTAGGGTTAGGGTTAGGGTTAGGGTTAGGGTTAGGGTTAGGGTTAGGGTTAGGGTTAGGGTTAGGGTTAGGGTTAGGGTTAGGGTTAGGGTTAGGGTTAGGGTTAGGGTTAGGGTTAGGGTTAGGGTTAGGGTTAGGGTTAGGGTTAGGGTTAGGGTTAGGGTTAGGGTTAGGGTTAGGGTTAGGGTTAGGGTTAGGGTTAGGGTTAGGGTTAGGTTAGGGTTAGGGTTAGGGTTAGGGTTAGGGTTAGGGTTAGGGTTAGGGTTAGGTTGTTAGGGTTAGGGTTAGGTTTAGGGTTAGGGTAGGGTTAGGGTTAGGGTGTAGGGTAGGGTTAGGGTTAGGGTTAGGGTTAGGGTTAGGGTTAGGGTTAGGGTTAGGGTTAGGGTTAGGGTAGGGTTTGGGTTTAGGGTTAGGGTTAGGGTTAGGGTTAGGGTTAGGGTTAGGGTTAGGGTTAGGGTTAGGGTTAGGGTTAGGTTAGGTTAGGGTAGGGTTAGGGGTAGGGTTAGGGTTAGGGTTAGGGTTAGGGTTAGGGTTAGGGTTAGGGTTAGGGTTAGGGTTAGGGTTAGGGTTAGGGTTAGGGTTAGGGTTAGGGTGTTGGGGGTGGGGTTGGGGGGTGGGGGTGGGTTAGGGTTTG
>CM050522.1:85976845-86061107 GCA_027563665.1 Antrozous pallidus
AGTGGGTAAGGTTTAGCTTTAGGGCTACTGCTAGAGTTAGGTTTAGGGTTAGGGTTAGGGTTAGGGTTAGGGTTAGGGTTAGGGTTACGGTTAGGGTTAGGGTTAGGGTTAGGTTTAGGGCTAGGGTTAGGGTTAGGGCTAGGGCTAGGGCTAGGGCTTGGTCTAGGGCTAGGATTAGGATCGGTTTAGTGTTAGGGTTTGTTTAGGTTTACGGTTGGGGTTGGGGTTAGGCTTAGGGTTAGAGTTAGGGTTAGTGTTAGGGTTAGGGTTAGGTTTAGGGTTATGTTTGGGGTTGGGGTTGGGTTTAGGGTTAGAGTTTCGGGTAGTATTAGGGTTAGGGTTAGGGTTAGGGTTAGGGTTAGGGTTAGGGTTAGGGTTAGGGTTAGGGTTAGTGGTAGTGTTAGGGTTAGGGCTAGGGTTAAGGCTAGTGTTAGGGTTAGGTCTAGGGTTAGGGTTATGGTTACGTTTAGGGTTGGGCTAGGGCTAGGGCTAGTGTTAGGTTTAGGTTTAGGGTTCGGTTAGTGTTAGCGCTAGGGCTAGGATTTGGGTTAGGGCTAGGTCTAGGGATAGGGCTGGGGTTAGGGTTATTGCTAGGGTTACGACTAGGGCACAGTTCAGGGCTAAGGCTAGTGTTAGGGCTAGGGTTAGGGTTAGGGTTACGTTTAGGGTTAGTGTTAGGGCTAGGGCTAGGTTTAGGGCTAGAGTAGGGCTAGGTTTAGAGCAGGGCTAGGATTAGGTTTAGGGCTTGGGCCAGGGCTAGGGCAAGGGCGAGGGGTAGGGTTAGAGTTGGGGCTAGGTTTAAGGCTAGGGCTAGGGTTAGGGTTAGGGTTACGGCTAGGGCTAGGGTTTAGGCTAGGGTTATTGTTAGGGTTAGGGTTAGGGTAAGGGCTGGGTTTAGTGTTAGTGTTAGTGTTAGGGTTCCGGATTCGGGTTAGGTTAAGGCTAGGGTTAGGGCTAGGGCTAGGGCTAGGGCTAGGACTAGGGCTAGGGCTAGGGTTCGGTTTAGTGTTAGGGTTTGTTTAGGTTTATGGTTGGGGTTGGGGTTAGGCTTAGGGTTAGAGTTAGGGGTAGTGTTCCGGTTAGGGTTATGGCTAGGGTTAGGGTTAGGGTTAGGGTTAGGATTAGGGTTAGGAATAGGGCTAGGTCTAGGGTTAGGGCTACTGTTTAGGTTTATAGTTAGGATTAGGATTAGGGCTAGGGTTTGGTCTAGCGTTAGGGCTAGGGCTAGGGTTAGGGCTGGAGCAAGCGCTAGGGCTAGGGTTAGGGTGAGGTTGAGGGTTACTGTTATGGCTAGGTCTAGGTCTAGGGCTAGGGCTAGCGTTAAGGTTAGGGTTAGGGTTAGGGAAAGCGGTTAGGGTTAGGTTTAGGGTTAGGGTTAGGGTTAGGGTTAGGGTTAGAGCTACTGCTTGAGTTAGGTTTAGGTTAAGGGTTAGGGTTAGGGTTAGGGTTAGGGTTAGGGTTAGGGTTAGGTTTAGGGTTAGGGTTAGGGTTAGGGCCAAGGCTGGATTAGGGTTAGGGTTAGGACTAGGGTTAGGGCTAGGGTTAGGGTTATTGCTAGGGTTAGGACTAGGGCTAGGTTTGCGGCTAGGGCTAGTTTTATGGCTAGGGTTAGGGTTAGGATTTAGTTTAGGGTTAGGGTTAGGACTAGGGCTAGGTTTAGAGCTAGGTCTAGGGATAGGGTTAGGGTTACGTTGAGGGTTAGGGCTAGGGCTAGGGCTAGGGACAGGGTTAGGTTTAGGGTTAGGGTTGGGTTAGGGTTAGTGCTAGGGCTAGGGCTAGGACTAGGGTTAGGGATAGGGCTATGGTTTGGGCTAGGTTTAGGGTTAGGGTTTGGGTTAGGGTTAGGGCTAGGGCTAGGGCTAGGGCTAGGATTAGGGTTAGGGTTAGGTTTAGGGTTAGAGTTAGGGTTATTGCTAGGGCTATGGCTATGGCTAGGGTTAGGGTTATGCTAGGGTTAGGGCTAGGGCTAAGTTTAGGGCTAGGGCTAGTGTTAGGACTAGGGTTAGGGTTAGGATTAGGGTTAGGGTTTGGGTTAGGGCTATGGTCAGGTTTAGGGCTAAGACCAGGGCTAAGGTTAGGGCTAGGGCTAGGGTTAGTGTCAGGGCTAGTGATAGGGTTAGGGTTGGGGTTAGGGTTAGGGTTAGGTTTTTGGTTAGGTTTAGCTTTAGGGCTATGGCTAGGTTTAGGGCTAGGGTTAGGGTTGGGGTTATAGCTAGTGGTAGCATTAGGGCTTTGGCTTGGGTTATGGCTAGGGTTAGGGTTAGGGTTAATGCTATGGTTAGGGCTAGGGCTGGGTTTAGGGCTAAAGCTAGTGTTAGGGCTAGGGTTAGTGTTTGGATTAGGGTTAGGGTTTGGGTTAGGGCTAGGGCTAGGTTTAGGGCTAGGGCTAGGGCTAGGTTTGCTAGGGCTAGGGTCAGGGTTAGGGTTAGGGCTAGGGCTAGGGCTAGGGCAGGATTTAGGGCTAGGCCTAGGGCTAGGGCGAGGGTTAGGGTTACGGTTAGGGCTAGGGCTAGGTTAAGGGCTAGGATTAGGGTTAGGGTTAGCTTTTTTGCTAGGGCTGGTGTTAGGGTTAGGGTTAGGGTTATGGTTAGGGTTAGGGTTAGGGCTATGGCTAGGGCTAGGTTTAGGGCTAGGTCTAGGGCTAGGGTTTGGGCTTGGGCTTGGGTTAGTGTTAGGGTTAGGGCTAGGGCTAGGGCTAGGGCTAGGGCCAGGGCTAGGGTTAGGGTTAGGGCTAGAGCTAGGTTTAGGTCTAGGTTTAGGTTTAGGGTTATGGTTAGGGCTAGGGTTAGGGTTTGTGCTAAGGCTATGTTTAGGGGTGCGGTTATGGTTAGGTTTTGGGGTAGGGCTAGGGCTAGGATTAGATATTGTTAGTGTTAGGACTAGGGTTAGGTTTAGGGTTCCGGTTAGGTTTAGGGTTAGGGCTAGGGATAGGGTTAGGTTCTAGGGCAAGGGCTAGGGCTATGGCTAGGCCTTGGGCTAGGGCTAGGGTTAGTGTTAGGGACACAGTTAGGACTAGGGTAGGTCTAGGGCTCGGGCTAGGGTTAGTGTTAAGGTTATGTTTACGCAGGGTTAGGGTTAGTGTTGGGGTTAGGTTTAGTGTTAGGTTTTGGGTTAGGGTTAGGGTTAGGGTTAGGGTTAGGGTTAGGGCTAATGCTAGGGCTAGGGCTACGGTTACTGTTTGGGTTAGGGTTATGGCTAGGGATAGGATTAGGGCTATGGCTAGGTTTAGTGTTCGTGTTAGGACTAGGGCTAGTGTTAGGGCTAGGTCTAGGTTTAGTGCTGGGTTAGGGTTAGGGTTAGGATTAGGGCTAGGGCAAGAGCTGGAGCTAAGGTTAGGTTTAGTGTTAAGGCTAGTGCTAGGGTTAGTGCTAGGGCTTGAGCTAGGTCTAGGGCTATGATTAGGGCTAGGGCTAGAGCTAGGTCTAGGGATACGGCTAGGTCTAGGTTTTTGGCTGCGGTTAGGTTTAGGTTTAGGTCTAGGTTTAGGGTTATGGCTAGGGCTAGTTTTAGGAGTAGGTTTAGGGTTAGGGCTAGGGCTACGGCTAGGGCTAAAGCTAGGGTTAGGGCTATCATTAGGCTAGGGCTACGGCTAATGTTAAGGCTAGGGCTCGGGAGAGTGTTAGGGTTACGTTCAGGGTTAGGGCTAGGGCTACGGCTAGGGCTAGGGCTAGGGCTAAGGTTAGGTTTAGGGTTAGGGTTGGGTTAGGGTTAGTGCTAGGGCTAGGGCTAGGACTAGGGTTAGGGCTAGGGCTATGGTTTGGGCTAGGTTTAGGGTTAGGGTTAGGGTTAGGGCTAGGGCTAGAATTAGGGTTAGGGCTAGATCTAGGGTTAGGGTTAGGGTTAGGGTTAGGGTTATTGCTAAGGCTAGGGTTAGGGCTAGGGTTAGGTTTATTGCTAGCGTTAGGGCTAGGGCTAAGTTTAGTTCTAGGTCTAGTGTTAGGGCTAGGGTTAGGGTTAGGATTAGGGTTAGGGTTTGGGTTAGGGCTAGGGCTAGGTTTAGGGTTAGGGCTAGGGATAGGGTTAGGGTTGGGGTTAGGGTTAGGGTTAGGTTTTGGGTTAGGTTTAGCTTTAGGGCTAGGGCTAGGTTTAGGGCTAGGGTTAGGGTTAGGATTAGGGTTAGGGTTTGGGTTCGGGCTACGGCTAGGTTTAGGGCTAAGACTAGAGCTAGGGTTAGGGCTAGGGCCAGGGTTAAGGTTAGGGCTAGTGGTAGCATTAGGGCTTCGGCTCGGGTTACAGCTAGGGTTAGGGCTAGGGTTAGGGTTAGTGCTAGGGTTAGGGCTCGGGCTAGGATTAGGGTTAGGTCTAGGCCTAGTGTTAGGGCTAGGGTTAGGTTTAGTGCTAGGGTTAGGGCTAGGGCTGGGTTTAGGGCTAGAGCTAGTGTTAGGGGTAGGGTTAGTGTTTGGATTAGGGTTAGGGTTAGGGTTAGGGCTAGGGCTAGATTTAGGGCTAGGGCTAGCTTTTGGGCTAGGGCTAGGGCTAGGGTTAGGGTTCGGGCTAGTGCTAGGGCTAGGGCTACGGCTAGGGCGAGGGCTAGGTTTAGGGCTAGGATTAGGGTTAGGGTTAGCGTTTGTGCTAGGGCTATGTTTAGGGCTGTTGTTAGGGTTAGGGTTAGGGTTAGGGTTAGGGCTAGGGCTAGGTTTAGGGCTAGGGCTAGGGCTAGGGTTTGGGCTAGGGCTTGGGTTAGTGTTAGGGCTTGGGCTATGTTTAGGGGTGGGGTTAGGGTTAGGTTTAGGGCTAGGGCTAGGGTTAGGGCTATTGTTAGGGTTTGGGTTAGAGTTATGGCTAGGGCTAGTATTAGGGCTACGGCTAGGTTTAGCCTAGTGTTAGGACTAGGGCTAGTGTTAGGGCTAGGTCTAGGTTTAGGGCTGGGGTTAGGGTTAGGGTTGGATTAGGGCTAGGGCAATAGCTCCGGCTAGGTTTAGGTTTAGGGTTATGGCTAGGGCTAGGGTTAGTGCTAGGGCTTGAGCTAGGTCTAGGGCTATGATTAGGGCTAGGGCTATGGCTAGGTCCAGGGATAGGGCTAGGTCTAGGTTTTCGGCTGCGGTTAGGTTTAGGTTTAAGTCTAGGTTTAGGGTTATGGCTAGGGCCAGTTTTAGTTCTAGGGTTAGGGTTAGGGTTATGGCTAGGGGTAGCATTAGGGCTTCGGCTATGGTTACGGCTAGGGTTAGGGCTAGGGTTAGGATTAGTGCTAGGGTTAGGGCTAGGGCTAGGATTAGGGTTAGGGCTAGGGCTAGGACTAGGGTTAGGGCTAGGGTTAGGGTTACGGTTAGTGCTAGGGTTAGGGCTAGGGCTGGTTTTAGGGCTAGAGCTAGTGTTAGGGCTAGGATTAGTGTTTGGATTACGGTTGGGGTTAGGGCTAGGGCTAGGTTTTGGGCTAGGGCTAGGGTTAGGTTTAGAGCGAGGATTAGGGTTAGGGTTAGCGTTTGTGCTAGGGCTATGTTTAGGGAAGGGGTTAGGGTTAGGTTTAGGGCTAGGGCTAGGGCTAGGATTAGGGCTACAGATACGGTTAGTGTTAGGGTTAGGGTTACGGTTACGGTTAGGTTTAGGGTTAGGGCTAGGTTTAGGGTTAGGGACACGGTTAGGACTAGGGTAGGTCTAGTGCTCAGGCTAGGGTTAGTGTTAAGGTTAGGTTTACGGTTAGGGTTAGGGTTAGGGTTAGGGTTAGGGTTAGGGTTAGGCTTGGGGTTAGGTTTAGTGTTAGGTTTTGGGTTAGGGTTAGAGTTGGGGTTAGGGTTAGGGCTAGGGCTAGGTTTAGGGCTAGGGTTATGGTTAGGGTTAGGGTTATGGCCAGGGCTAGGATTAGGGCTATGTCTGGGTTTAGGGTTAGTGTTAGGACTATGGCTAGTGATACGGCTAGGGCTAGGTTTAGGGCTGGGGTTAGGGTTAGGTTTAGGATTAAGGTTAGGGCTATGGCTAAGATTAGGGCTACGGATAAGGTTAGGGTTAGAGTTAGGGTTAGGGTTAGGGCTAGGGCTAGGATTAGGGCTAGGGTTATGGTTAGGGTTAGGGTTATGGCCAGGGCTAGGATTAGGGCTACGTCTAGGTTTAGGGTTAGTGTTAGGACTATGGCTAGTGATACGGCTAGGGCTAGGTTTAGGGCTCGGGTTAGGGTTAGGTTTAGGATTAAGGTTAGGGCTATGGCTAAGATTAGGGCTACGGATAGGGTTAGGGTTAGTGTTAGGGCTAAGGTAAGGGTTAGGGCTAGGGTTAGGGCTAGGGCTAGGGTTAGGGTAAGGGTTAGGGTTAGGGCTAGGTTTAGGGTTACGGCTAGGGCAAGGGCTAGGGCTAGGGCTAGGGCTGGGGCTAGGGCTAGGGCTAGCGTTAAGTTTAGCGTTAGGGTTAGTGTTAGGATTCCAGTTAGATCTAGGTTTAGGGTTTGGGTTAGGGTTATGGTTAGGGCTAGGGCTAGGGTTAGGGCTGGTGCTAGAGTTAGGGCTAGTGTTAGGGTTATGGTTATGGTTAGGGCTACGGCTAGGGTTAGGTTTATGGTTAGGGTTAAAGTAAGGGTTAGGGTTAGGGTTAGGGTAAGGGTTAGGGTTTGAGCTAGGGCTAGGGTTTGGGTTCGGGTTATGCTTAGGGCTAGTGCTAGGGTTATGGCTAGGACTAGGGTTAGTGCTATGGCTAGGGTTAGGTTTAGGGTTAGGGTTAGGGTTATGTTTAGGGTTAGGGCTAGGGCTAGGTTTATGGCTAGAATTATGGTTAGGGTTAGCGTTTGTGCTAGGGTTATTTTTAGTGCTGGTGTTAGGGTTAGGGTTAGGGTTAGGGTTAGGGTTAGGGTTAGGGTTAGGGTTAGGTTAGGGTTAGGGTTAGGGTTAGGGCTAGAGCTAGGTTTAGGTCTAGGTTTAGGATTAGGGTTATGGTTAGGGCTAGACTTAGGGTTTGTGCTAGGACTATGTTTTGGGCTGGGGTTAGGGTTAGGTTTAGGGCTAGGGTTAGGGCTAGGATTAAGGCTACAGATATGGTTAGTGTTAGGGCTAGGGTTAGTGTTAGGGTTACAGTTAGGTTTAGGCTTAGGGCTAGGGTTAGGATTAGGTTCTAGGGCAAGGACTAGGGCTAGGGCTAGGCCTTGTGCTTGGGCTAGGGTTAGTGTTAGGGACACGGTTAGGACTAGGGTAGGTCTAGGGCTCAGGCTAGGGTTAATGTTAAGGTTTGGTTTACGGTTAGGGTTAGGGATAGGGTTAGGGTTGGGGTTCGGTTTAGTGTTAGGTTTTGGGTTAGGGTTAGTGTTAGGGCTTCGGCTAAGTTTAGGGCTAGGGTTATGGTTAGTGTTAGGGTTATGGCTAGGGCAGGATTAGGGCTACGGCTAGGTTTAGGATTAGTATTAGGACTAGGGCTAGTGTTAGGGCTAGGGCTAGGTTTAGGGCTGGGGTTAAGGTTAGGGTTAGGATTAGGGTTAGGGCTAGGGCTAGGATTAGGACTACGGATTAGGTTAGGGTTAGTGATAGAGCTAAGGTAAGGGTTCGGGCTAGGATTAGGGCTAGGCCTAGGGCTAGGGTAAGGGTTCGGATTAGGGCTAGGGTTAGGGCTAGGGCAAGGGCTAGGGCTAGGGCTAGGGCTAGGGCTAGGGCTAGCGTTAAGTTTAGCTTTAGGGTTAGTGTTAGGGTTCCGGTTAGATCTAGGTTTAGGGTTTGGGTTACGGTTAGGGTTAGGGCTAGGTCTAGGGTTAGGGCTGGTGCTAGAGTTAGGGCTAGTGTTAGGGTTACGGTTATGGATGGTTAGGGGTAGCGCCAGGGCTACGGCTAGGGTTAGTTTTAGGGTTAGGGTTAGAGTAAGGGTTAGGGTTAGGGTAACAGTTAGGGTTTGAGCTAGGGCTAGTGTTTGGGTTCGGGTTATGGTTAGGGCTAGTGCTAGGGTTAGTGCAGGGGATAGGGTTAGTGCTATGGCTAGGGTTAGGTTTGGGGTTAGGGTTAGGGTTACGTTTATGGTTAGGGCTAGGGTTAGGTTTACTGCTAGGTATAGTGTTAGGTCTAGTGTTAGGGTTAGGATTAGGGTTAGGGTTTGGGTTAGGGCTAGGGCTAGGTCTAAGTTTAGGGCTAGGGCTAGGGCTAAGGTTACGGCTAGGGCTAGTGCTTGCGTTAAGGTTCGGGTTAGGGTTAGGCATATAGGTTAGGTTTAGTGTTAGTGTTAGGGTTAGGGTTAAGGTTAGGGTTAGGGCTAAGGCTAGGTTTACGGCTAGCGCTAGTGTTAGGGCTAGGATTGGTGTTAGGATTAGGGTTAGGGTTAGGGTTAGGGCTAGGTCTAGGTTTAGGGCTAGGGCATGGGATAGGTTTAGGGCTAGGGCTACGGTTAAGGTTAGGGGTAGGGCTAGGGCTAGGGCTAGTGTGAGGGCTACGGTTAGGGTTTGGGTAGGGCTAGGTTTAGGGTTAGGGTTAGGGTTAGGTTTAGGGCTAGGGCTAGGTTTTTGGCTAGGGCTATGTTTAGGGCTAAGGTTAGGGTTAGGGTTAGGGTTCGGCCTAGGGCTAAGGCTAGGATTAGGGCTACAGATACGGTTAGGGCTAGGGCTAGGTTTAGGTTTAGGTTAGGTAGGGTTAGGGTTAGGGTTAGGGTTAGGGTTAGGGCTACAGTTAGAGTTAGGACTAGGTTTATGGCTAGGGCTAGGGTTATGGCTAGGGCTAGTCCTAGGGCTAGGGCTATGGTTAGGGCTAGGGCTAGGGCTAGGGCTAGGGCTCCGTCTAGGGTTTGGGCTAGGGTTATGCTTAGGGCTAGGGCTAGGGTTAGGGTTAGAGCTAGTGCTAGTTGTAGGGCTGGGTTTATTGATATGGCTAGGGCTAGGGCTCGGGTTAGGGTTAGGTTTAGGGTCATTGTTAAGGCTAGGGCTTCGTCTAGGGCAAGGGCTAGGGTTAGGGTTAGGGTTAGGGCTAGGGATAAGGCTATGGCTACAGCTAGGTTTAGGGCTAGCATTAGGGCTAGGACTAGGGCTAATGTTAGGGCTAGGGCTAGGGCTAGTGCTAGGGTTAGGGTTAGGGTTAGTGTTAGGGTTAGGTTTAGGGCTATGGTTAGGGCTAGGGCTAGGGCTAGGGCTAGGGCTAGGGCTACGTCTAGGGTTTGGGCTAGCGTTAGGCTTAGGGCTAGGGCTAGGTTTAGGGTTAGAGCTAGTGCTAGGTGTAGGACTGGGTTTATTGATAGGGCTAGGGCTACGGCTCGGGGTAGGGTTAGGTTTAGGGTCATTGTTAGGGCTAGGGCCTCTGCTAGGGCAAGGGCTAGGGTTAAGGTTAGGGTTAGGGCTAGGGATAAGGCTATGGCTACAGCTAGGTTTAGGGCTAGCATTAGGGCTAGGACTACGGCTAATGTTAGGGCTAGGGCTAGGGCTAGGGCTAGGGTTAGGGTTAGGGTTAGTGTTAGGGTTAGGTTTAGGGCTAGGGTTAGGGCTAGGGCTAGGGCTTGCTCTAGGATTAGGTTTAGGGTTAGAGTTGGGTTAGGGTTAGGGCTAGGGCTAGGAGTAGGGTTAGTGCTAGTGCTAGGATTAGGGCTAGGGTTAGGGTTAGGGTTTGGGTTTCTTCTAGGGGTAGGTTTAGGGCTAGGGCTAGGGTTAAGGCTAGGGCTAGGGATAGGGTTAGGCCACGGCTGGGCTAGGGCTAGGGCTAGGGCTAGTGTTAGGGTTAGGGTTAGGGTTAGGGTTAGGGTTAGGGTTAGGGTTAGGGTTAGTTTTAGTGTTAGGGTTAGTGTTAGGGTTAGGGCTAGGGCTAGGGTTCGGGTTAGGGCTAGGCCTAGGGCTAGGTCTAGGATTAGGGTTAGGCTTAGGGCTAGGGTTAGGGCTAGGGCTAGGCGTAGGCTACGATTAGGGTTAGGGTTAGGGTTGGGTTAGGAGTAGGGTTAGGGTTAGGGTCAGGGCACGGTTTAGGGTTAGTATTAGGGTTAGTTTTAATGTTAGGGTTAGGGTTAGGCCTAGGGTTAGGGTTAGGGCTAGGGCTAGGGCTACTTTTAGGGTTAGAGCTAGGGCTAGAGCTAGGGCTAGGTTTAGAACTAGGGTTAGGGTTAGAGCTAGGGTTATGGTTATGATTAGGGTTAGAGTTAGGGTTAGTGCTAGGGCTAGGTTTAAGGCTAGGGCTAGGGCTAGGGTTAGGGCTAGGGCTATGTATTGTGTGTGCTTTGGGCGAGGACCAGGAAAGGTGGTCTGGAAGGGACTGCCTGCCCTGGCCTGGTGGTGCTCCCTTCTTGCAGCAGGCACTCCCCTCTGATCCCAGGGAGGCAGGGAAGGCCTCCCCAGACATGCTCAGGCAGGCACACACCATAGCCAGGATAGCGGCTACCACATACTGTTCACCATGGCGGTCCATTTCTTTTCCCTTTGGAGCAGCTGTCAATTTGAGACAAAAAAGAGAAGGAGCTGAAGGACAGCAATCAACCATGGAAAACTGGCATGTTCTTTCCTCCTGAGTCCTCAGCACCTGCCCTCTGGGACCCTGAGGTAAAGCAGCCCCTGAAGCTGGCACAGGCTTTATTGTGCAAACGTGGAGGCCCACACTCTGCCCTATGCTGGCTCCCACCTTCACCAGGTGCCATTGTCCTCGGCAAGGCAGGGTGTTTCCACGTGTTCTAGAAAGCTCTATTCGGAGAAAGGGTGGGCTCCTCACCCCTCCAACCCTTTGCTTTCCCAGAGTTGCACTGTTTGGTCTACACCATAGTTCTGCATGAAATTTTCTTTGTTAACATTGTTTGAAACCCAGCCCCAGACCTCACAGACTCAGAAGCACAGGCTGTCATCGCACACAGCCCATCCCCACTGTGCATGGGGCCTCACACTCAGGGGAGGTGGAACCCCTCTGCAGTGTCTCCAGAACCCAGGTCTGTCCTTCTGAGGGTGCTCTCTGAGCTGTGGCAGAATTGCTTTGTTCTGTCCTCGTTTGCCGAATGGATTGCGTAGTCTGGGCTAGACTGAGTCAGCCACGCTTTCGGTTCAGGATGGTCCTTTTCTCTCAGGGTCCTGGCCAGGCAGCTTAGAGAGCCACAGGGATGCTTCCAGTGACCACTCACCACACGGCCTGAAGGGTTAGTCGGCCTTCCCTCTGGGCACTTTCCATTGCCCTTGGATCTCAGCTCCCAGCTTGGTTTTATCTGTATGATTTAAAGAAGACAATTAACAAGTTCTTCAAAGCTTGATGGGTTTGCCTCCACAGGGCACATCATGGCGTTTCAGGCCCAGGCCTGGGAGTTTTCACGGATGTGGGTTCAGATCCCTCCTCATCACTCACCAGCTCTGGGCACTTGTGTGAGCCACCCATCGTCTGAGTCTGAGTTCCTGCAGCTTCCAGATGGGTACAGGCCAGGAGTTCCGGTCCATCGTGGTCAGAGGACAAAGGGTGAGTTTGATTCCTTTATGGTGTTTAAGCTTGTTACTGGTGCAGAAGATGTCTGTCTACTTTGTGCCAAGCGCTAAAGAGTGCGGTGCCTCAGAGCTGTTGCTAATTTCAGCTTTAGCCGAAGCTCTGAACTTTCTTCCCACCTGATTTTGTTTTTAAAGTCCACTGTGAACTTCTAGAGAAATCCAGCATGTCCTTAACATCCCCAACACCAGCCTGGACGAAGTGTGCTCTCGGTTCCCCAGCAGGGCACCCGTGTTCCATGAGCCCACTGGAGGCAGGTGAGTGAGATTGAGGGACTAATGTGTGTCCCTCTGTGTTCCCTCGCCCTGACACCAGGTTCCTCTGACCCGGCCTGCTCCACCACAGCCCCAAGAGCTATGGCAGTGAGGGCCTCATGCCCAGCAGGGACACAACACTCTTGCCCACCCTATGATGCCAGCACGCCAGGACACAATACCCTCAGCTGCCAGGAGAACTCACCACCCAGAAAAGGCCTCTTCACCAGGAGACATCCAGAAGAGGGGTGTGGCCAAGCCTCAGGCTAAGGGGCGGCCCTGTGCCCCAGAGCAGAGGATGGTCACCTTGGAGTAGTTACTAGAAGAGCAACCCTGGGCTGCTCCAACTCTGTGTGTGTCCCTGGAGCTCTTTCTTTGCTCACTCTACCTTCAAACAGACCTGGACCAGCGGGGAGACTAGGACAGTAAAGTCTCAGAGAGGGATGGGGTGGGGCTGGCACAACCTGGCTGCAGAGCTGGCTGGATGGGGACATAACCATTAGCCAGAAAGTGACTATGATGACAGCCCGCCCAGACCTGGGAGGCTGTTCTCTCTATCTGTGCAGGGAGCAGCAGAAATGCCAACATGGAGGGTTAAGCCATGCAGTCTCTGTTGCAGTGACTCTATGCTGCTGCTGGGCAGGAGGGGTCCTAGGCCATCTGTCAATAAACGGGCAAGGCTGTGGTCCAATGACACTTGACTTATGGACCTTGTCCTTTGAATTCTCTAGAATTGTTTTTAATGCCATTCTTTTAAAATTTGTTTTGATAATTTAAAATGTGAAGACTCATTAGCTCCCAGGGCATACAAAAACGAGGGAACATCCTAGCCGGCATTGCCCAGTGTTTAGAGCATCAGCCCGTGGACTGAAGGGTCTCAAGTTGGCATCCAGCCTAGGGCACGTACCTCAGTTGCAGGCTTGTTCCACCTGTCATGGTCAGGGAATGTGCATGAGGCATCCAATCTTTGTTTCTCTCACATTGGTGTTTCTCTCTTTCTCTCTGACCCTTCCTTAACTGCTTCCATTCTCTATAAAAATCAGTGAAAAAAATATCCTTGGGTCAGATTAACAAAAACAAAAAAAAGGTGGTGAGCTGGAGTGGGCCCACAGCACAAGTTTGCTGAGCGCTGCTCTGCAGCTCTGAGCCCTGAATGTCAGCTGCCTTAGGAAACCCTCGTTTCTCTGTGTAGCTTTTCTTGAAGCTCTACATGCATCTGCTACTGAGCTGGTGCCTCCTTGCACTGGTGATGGTCCCTGCCTGACAGTGAGACCCTTGGGGGGTTTTAGAGCTCCGGTGATTGTCTTGTTCCCCTTAGCATACATAGTTGAACTTTCTCTGGCCACATAGCAAATTCTCTGGCCTGCAAAAGTAGAGCCTAGTGACACAAAATATAAACTATTTGTTCAGCAGAGACATATTGAGCATGTCCTATGTGGTAGACAGCACGCATGATGCCTGCTGCCTAACCCCAAAAACAAAGGAAACCTGTTCATGAGCAAGTTTTGTCACATACTTCTTAGGTGCCTAGTCTTGTGGTTGTTCTTGAGGGCTGCAGGTTCTGAGGTTACGTTGGAGATCCAGTCCTATAGCACCAGGCAACTCTATTTTTGCCATGAATCTGAATCCACTTGCGTAAGCAGCTATGTCACTCACATGGAGCACATACACTGCAGTGATGAAGTTAAACAGTAAAAAGAATTTAAAAGAGAGATAACAACTTCTGACCTTTATTTGTGGTAAATATAGTAATTAATAAAAAACACGAAGCACATACCTATGTACATACTTTGAAATGACGAACTTTTTTTTTTTTAATAAATAAACTGGAGGCTCAGTGAACAAAATTTGTGCAGAGGGGTCCCTTCAGCCCAGCCTGAACCCTCTCCAATCTGGGACCCCTCGGGGGATGTCCAAATGCTGGTTTAGGCCTAATCCCCTGGCAGAAATTTGGACATCTCTCATACAATCTGGGACCACTGGCTCCTAACTGCTTACCTGTCTGCCTGCCAGATCACCCCTGACTGACCATTCTGCTAGCCTAGTCACTTCTTTTCAACCTGATCACCTCTAATTGCCCCCCTCCCACCAGCCTGCTCGCCCCTCACTGCCTCCCCCCACCAGCCTGCTTGCCACCACCTGCCCCTTCCTATGAGTCTGGTCACCCCACACAGGCTGCTGCTTAGTCATTTGGTCAGGCCTCAGTAATCCCCCTGCCCCTGGTCAACGCACACAGCCTGCTGCTCAGTTGTTAGGTCACCCCTCACTAATCCCCCCTGAGGGCCTGGTTACACCACACAGCCTATTCAGTCATCCATGTGGTTGCGATGGTTGCTTAGGTTTTTATTATTATAGATGGGTGATGGCGATGTAACCACGAAATGACCTAAGTCTAGTCTGATGTAACCCAAGGACTGCCTGTTTGTGCATGGTCTTTGCCTCCTGTCATTTCTGTTTCTGTCTACAGAGCACTGTGCACCGGGGCTGGAGAGAAACCAAAGCCCTGCTCTGGAGTTCATGGTCTGATGCCATGCTTCTCAGACTGCAGCCTGCCACACGTTCAACTGGCCTGCCTAGACAGAGGCTGGATCCCAGGGTTTCTGGCTCTGGGGCTCTGGGGTGGGGCTCCCTGAGGCTTGGCATCACTGTGTGTGGAAAACCGCAGGAGAAGATTCAGAGGACACCTGGCCCTTTCCAGCCTCAATGAGACCAAATCAGCCTCACTGTAAGAGTTGGTTGTGGAACCTGATGCTCCCTCCTGAGAGCCCACTCCCTCCCTCTGCCCAGCATGCTCCCCCACTAACATGACACTCCTGAGCAAGCCTGAGGAAGTGGGATTCACAACTGTGCCCCTGCCTATATTTCCACTCCTTGAGGGTAGATGCTGGGAGCTGAGGTCACAGATGGGCCCTCTGGGTGGCCAGGGTGATTGCACTCATGAAGATGGGTGTCACAGAATTAGAACTGTGCATAGAGGGGCTGGGTGATGTGACAGACGACTGCAGAACCAGATAGCTGTGGGTTCAACCCCCACCTGCCACTCTCTGGATGTGGGACTTCCTGGACTGTAACCTCACTTGCCTTAAACTGTTGAAGGTGTTTTAACACAGCCTTGCAAGATTGATTTGAGAATTGAATGAGTTGGGAGGTGGTGTTTGTTTTGTTCTTTTGCAATTGCACCTTTGTTTTTAGCAGAGTGCCTGCCATAGAGGAAGCAGGTGCTAAATGGTACCTGTTGTATTAGTGGCCGCAGTTCTTCCTGGACAATCACCCAGGTCATGTGACTTGTAACTAACATGTGAAATAGCAGGCTGTGTCTCTGGCAAGCTGAGACTCCAGATGTCTTAATGGCCAGGAGTTGGCAAGTAGAGGTGTCCCCTGGGCTGCTGAGCCATCCCACAGCCTGATGCTGCCTGACTGATCTGCTGGCCTGAGTCTGAACCCTCACTCATCTTCCGCATGCCCTACTTCCCTTTCTCTTCTCCTAGTGGCCCTCCCTGCACTAGTCTGCTCCAGGCTGGGAGTTGCTGGAAGAAGGCGGCAGTCACCAGAGCAGAGGCAAACCTGGTCCTCCATGGGCTCTGCTGAGTTCCCGCATCTTCCAGATGGGAACAGGGATGGGAGTTCCTGTCCATCATGGTCAGAGGACACGAGGTGAGTGTGATTACTTTACGGTGTTTAAGCTTGTTAATGGTGCAGAAGATGGTCTCTGTGTGCACTGTCCCAATGGCTAAGGAGTGTGGTGCCTCACAGCTGTTGTTAATTTCAGCTTTAGGAGAAGCTCTGCAGCTTCCTCCCACCTTATTTTGTTTTTAAACTCCACTGTGAACTTCTAGAGAATTCCAGCATATCCTTGACATCCCCAATGCCAGCCTTTGAGAAATGTGCTTTGGGTTTCCCAGCAGTGCTCCCTGTGTTCTGTGAGCAGGAGGTGGAGCACAGATCACTGGAGGCAGGTGAGCGAGGGACTGACTTGTGTCTCTCTGTGTTCCCTTGCCCTGACACCAGGTTTTCTGACCTGGCCCGCTCCACCACAGGCCAGAGAGCTTCAGCAGTGAGGACCTGATGCCCAGCAGGGACACAGCACTCTTGCCCGCCCCACAATGCCAGCACCGTAGGACACAGTACCCTCAGCTACCAGGAGTACTCACCGTTCAGAATGGGCCTCTCCACAAGGAGACATCCAGAAGAGGGGTGTGGCCAAGCCTCAAGCTAAGAGGCAGTCGTGTTCACCTGGAGCAGAGGATGGTCACCCTGGAGTAGTTCTGGAGGAGCATGACTGGGCTGTCCCCAATCTGTGTGTGTCCCTGGAGCTCTCTCTTTCCTCATTCTACCTTCAAATGGACCTGGATCAGAGGGGAGACTTGGACAGTAAAGTCTCAGAGAGGGATGGGGTGGGGCTGGCACAACCTGGCTGCAGAGCTGGCTGGATGGAGACATAACCACTAGCCAGAAAGTGACTATGATGGCAGCCCACCCAGACCTGGGAGGCTGTTCACTCTATCTGTGCAGGGAGCGGCAGAAATGCCAACATGGAGGGTTAAGCCATGCAGTCTCTGTTGCAGTGACTCTATGCTGCTGCTGGGCAGGAGATGGTCCTAGGCCATCTGTCAATAAACGGGCACGGCTCTGCTCCAATGACACTTGACTTATGGTCCTTGTCCTTTGAATTCTCTAGAATTGTTTTTAATGCCATTGTTTTAAAAAATGTTTTGATCATTTAAAAATGTAAAGACTTATTAGCTACCAGGCCATAGAAAAAGTGGCAAGTCCTGGCTGTCTGGACAGTGGTTAGAGCCTGTGCAGTGAAGGTACTGGGCTTCAGTATCCAAGCCCTGTTTCACATCTTAAAGTGGTTTCATTACAAGTAAAAATTACTTAATGAGCTACATTCCACTTCCCTCAGTGGTGTAGCTTGATTTGCTATTTGAGCAGCAACAACCACCAGAGTAGCTATTTACAAAATTTAAAATAACTTGGGATAGAGAGAACATTGCTTTGGTTGCAACAGGAATGATTTAAAACAACTCCCTCCACTGAACACTTCCTTAATTATTTTTCTTCTACCATGAGCCCAGAATTTAACTCGCAGTCAAATTCTTTTTAGGAAGAGCAATGGTCCACTGGCACAGGATGGTACAAAAACAAGGTACACACCCCTGGTTCTACCTGAAGGGCCAGAGTTCGCTGACACCACTGGAACAATCTATAATGAAAATTAAAACCACCATCAAAACTTTTATTTTTTAAAAATATATTTTATTGATTTTTTACAGAGTGGAAGAGAGAGGGATAGAAAGTCAGAAACATCGATGAGAGAAAAACATCGATCAGCTGCCTCTTGCATGCCCCCTACTGGGGATGTGCCTGCAGCCAAGGCACATGCCCTTGACCGGATTCGAACCCTGGACCCTTCAGTCCGCAGTCCGACGCTCTACCCACTGAGCCGAATTGGTCATGGCCAAAACGTTTTTAGAAAAGAGATAAAGAATGCCATTTGAAGGAGGCGTGCTGCACCAGAGGGACCCATGCCAGGATGTGGATGAATCATGCAAAACTGCTCATTCTCATGTGAACACTCTTGCTCTGAGGGAGACACATTTCCTTTCATTTCTATTTGCTGTGAATAAAAACCAGCCAGTTAGCACTCTCCAGGTATCCAAAAAGGGAAACCAAAATGTATAAGTGAGCTTTATATTTTACTTCATTTTAATCTATATAAATTTAATTTTATCAAGATATATGTGGCTTCAGGGCTGGTGTGGCTCAGTGGTTGAGCATCCACACATGATCCAGGAGGTCACGGTTTGATTCACAGTCAGGGAACATGCCTGGATTGCAGGCTTGATACCTCGTAAGATCTGTGCAGGGGGTATCCAATTGATGATTCTCTCTCATCATTGAGGTTTCTAAGACTCTCTCTCCCTCTCTCTGAAATCTATAAAAACATATTTTTAAAACTAGTATGTGGCTAATATTGACCATATTGGACAGAGTAGTCTAAGATGCTAGAAAATCTATTGGAGACAGTCATCCCTAAATCTCAGGAAACCTTTTCTCCGCAAGTCCACACAGAATAAATGTACAGGGCCATTAGTGTTCACAGCAGGAACAGGAAGCTCCCCCTCAGACACTTCCCAACTGCCCCTCATCTCCTTCTCCTCCACTTGTGCTGAGGCACCTCCTTCAGGAGCAGTTTGACACTAAACTGTCCCAACTCCCTTGCAGTTGGGATAGTTCTGGACAAGGGCTCATGCAAGAGAGTCTCATAGTTGATTTCTGAGATGCTATTCTTTAAAAAATGCCATTCTTTAAAAAAATGTTTTGATCATTTAAAAATGTAAAGACTTATTAACTCCCAGGCCATAGAAAAAGTGGCAAGTCCTGGCTGTCTGGACAATGGTTAGAGCCTGTGCACTGATGAATTAGTAGCACAATAGTGAAGAGATGACCGTTTTTCTCTCTTTGATGCTGGGAGCTGTGGCCACCTTTTGGTCCTGGCAGCCATTGTGTGGCCATGAGGGAACAATAGGAAGAGAGACGCTTACCCTGACTTTACTGAGCAGATGAATTCAATCCTAGATCCACCTGCCTGTGGATTTGTTATTTTGTGAGAAAAAGAAATTTCTCTTGTTCAAGTCACATTTCATCAGTATTCTGTTGCTTACCATCTTCAGCTTTGACACTGAAGGATGCCGTTAAAACTTCTGAGAGTGGACAAGGCTGTATCATTTCATGGTATTGAAAAAAAAATGTGTAAGTGTAGGGGCAGAGAGGAGGACAGAGGAAAGATGGGAGATGCTTGAAAGTTAAAAAATCTTCCAACTATTCCAGAGGAAATGTTGGGACAGGAAAGCATGTGCACCAAGGATCCTATATAATAAAAGGCTAATATGCAATTTGACCAAACTGCAGAATGACTGGTTGCTATGATGCGCACTGACCTACAGGGGGCAGATGCTCAACACAGTGGCTGCCCCCTGGTGGTCAGGGCGCTCCCACAAGGGTAGTGCCACTCAGCCAAAAGCTGGGCTCAAGATTAGTGAGTGAGGTGGCAGTCACAGGAGACTCTCCTGCCTGCATGGCAAGCAGATATCACCTGACTGGTCCTAGAATGCCTAAGGGTGCATTCTGGGCTGACTGAGACCCCCCTAATTGCGCAGTGGGTGGGGTCCTTGGACTTGTAGACCCAGAGGGGAGGCTGGGCTGAGTTGTCTTTCAGAGTCCTATCACAATTTCAAACCCACTGTGCTCTGCCTGTCCATCTCCACATCCATCTCCCCTGAATCCCAAAGGCTCAAACAGGAGGTGGTGAGCAGGCTGCCCACAAATCTATCTCAGTCCTCAGCCCAGATGCCCAGGGGCCTGGTGGGCTGGGGTGGACAGCATACAGGACCTTCAGGAGAGCTGCCAGTAGAAGAAGAGTCTCACACAGACTCCGTGTTAAACCTGCTGCATCCTACACCTTCCACAACCAGGAAAGCCACACAGGGCCCAGAGTTGGCCCAGGGATGGCCCCTTGATGTGGAGGGACTAGACAGAGGCTCAGTCACAAATATAAGTGCCATGGGAGGGCAGAGTGAAAGGAAAGACCAGGACTCTGACTATACTGCCCACCTGCCTCTCCCCAGGGTCACTGCTTCTATGATGGCAACCTGGCCAGACCAGATAAAACATTTCAGCCAACCCCTCTTACCCCCTGGTTTATCCAGAAGAAGGCCATGGCGCTACACGGCCTCACTTCTCCACACCCGGTGGGCCTTGTCAGAGGTCTTTGGGTGGAGCTGGAGCATCTAGAGTCCAATGAGGCACAGTGGGAAGGTGAGGGGACTGTAGTCTGGGAAGACAATTGGGAAGTGGGACCGGGGTGGGGGTATTTCAGGGGCTAGACTTCTCTGAAAGGCAGTTGCATCATTTCTGTCTGTGGAAATCCACGGTAAAGTGAAACAAGTGCGAGACGCTATCTCTTTAACCTGCTCCAGAACCACCTCCAGAGCTCAAGCGCACTCCAGGGCCAGAGGAAGGGCCTGGCCCTGGCCTAGAGCCCGGTCTGGGGTGGTAGTGCTGGAGCCATCTGGAACACCAGCTCTGATCTGAATCCCAACAACAGAGCCAGGTCCATCCCCAACAAGTGACGACCCCAGGGCTGCAATCTCTACCCACCTTATAAGGGAGGAAAAGCTTAACATCCTGACATTCCATCCAAGATTGGTGGCCTAGCAACTGACAGCAATGGATGCTGTGAGTCTGGAGCTCTGAGGGTGGGACAGGCCTTCCCTTGCCCGTGGCTGCCCTGACCTGCCTTTGCCTGATCTCAACTCCTATGATCTTCATGCAAATTGCAGCTCCACTTCTTTACCACTCCTGGGCCCTGAGAAACTTTCTCAAACCCCAAGCTTTGCTGACCCCTTGTGAAGAGTGGAGGAGGGCACCCCAAGTCCTGCTACACAGAGAGGCTGTGCAGATTAAATGAGGGAGACAAGACAGAAAGCTGATGGGGCCTCGCCCAGTTTGTGGGGAGGGGAGCTCACTGTGTGCAGCCAGATCCATGGGTTGCCCATTCATGTGCCCATGAGGCTCAGCGGCCTCAGCACTTATTAGTCCCTTGATGTGTGTTTAACTACAAGGGAAACAAACTACTGTGGTGGTAGCTGCCATAGGGGAATGTGCACTGAATGGGGATTTGGACCAGCGGTGAGCTGGGCCCTTGGGATGAGCAGACTTGAGTCACTTCCTGCAGCTTGGAGTCTCTGAGGATGGGCTGGAGGCAGATGCTTTTGACCCTTCCCCACCAGTCTTGAGCCTTGGGTCACCCAGTGCTTGGTGCCCTCGGTGGACAGAGTTTGAATCCATGGTCTTCAAGGCTCAGGTATATCATCAGCTTCCTGAGCTTCAGTCTTGACAAGTGAGCCCTTCAGGGACTAGGGGCCTTGAGTTGGGGTGTAGCAGGTCTGGGTGACACTTGCCTTTCTTCCCAGGAGCTGCTCAAAAAGGTGCTGCACTACCAGTGCCCAGGCTCTGTCTGGTCCCAGAGGGCCAATCCTGGCAAGGAGCAAGTGGCATCCAGTGTCTGAGCCACTGCTAGATATTTCAATCATATAGCCACCTGTGTGGTCACTATCTGCCTTGGGGACACAAGAATGACGCCCCAGGACAGGGCCAAAGAGGTTGAGCTCTGGATCAAGGTGGCCAAGGTCTGTTAGGAGAGGCCCAGCAACATGCCTATGCGGATCCTTGAAAAATGCCTCTGCTGCTTGGTCAGCTCTCAGACTGAGGCCTGAGGTCAGAGTCCCAGCACAGCCTCCAGCCCCAGATTCCAGTACAGGGAGGCTTTCTTCCTATCTGGCTTCTTCATTGGAGTAAGCTGGCACCCTCGTTGCTCTGACAGTTGGTCTTTGGTTCCTAAATATGCCCACCCTAGGCATCTGTCCAACCAGGAAGGGGTGTCATTTGAGGGGGACTGATGCTACAGCTGCAGCTCCCACATCAGAGCCCATGTCTCCCCTTTCCCAGAAGTGCAGAAGCCTAAGGAACTTCACCTCTTGCACGCCATCCTATGCACTCTGCAGAGCACATCCATCCTTCTTCTGAAGAAGTAGAGGAAAGGTTTCCACGTGTGCAGGCCTCCCCCATCAGAGGAGGCATGTGGAAGTCTCCCATATGTCTCCCAATGTCCCTTCACCTCCTGGGAGGCAGCCAGACCTGGGGACAGGGACTGGGCTGGTGGGCAGGGACTCTAAACCTCTCTGGGATCCCAGGCCACTAGCTCTGCTTCAGGAGTCAGTTTCCTTCAATGTCAGTGACTGCATTGAGCCAAATGGGATATATTCAAGTGTTTCCAGCACCAGAACCCTATGCAGACTTGAAACCCAAACCGGTCAAAACAGAGCTGCTCCATAGATATGGGAAGGGACCCAGGTGACCAACATGAGAGCCCTACCCCAGTCTCACAGAGACCTTCTTGCTCAGAGGAACCCAGTGATAACCTCCCCAAGGCCATTTGAAACATGACATTGTCAAAAGGAATTTTCTCCTAACCCTTCTCCCCCATCTTTCCTAAACTTGTCTTTCCTCTTTCTCTCCCCTGAGGAGGTTCAGTTACATTGAAAAAAACTGTGTAAGTAAGACAACCCATTGAGCAAGGAACAGCTCATCAAGGTAGACTGAATAAAGAGGTCTGTAGAGAGAAGGGCATGAGGGAAGCGGGGACTGCACAGGATGTGGCTTTGGTGGTTTGTCAAATAAAGATTTTCTGGAAATGTTCACCCTCTCGGTACCAATTATCAGGAAGAGGGATCTGTTTGGTCCATGGGCAGGTAGCGGTGGGGGCAATTTCAGGGGCAGGAAGCCTTGCTCATGGCACACAAGGTGGTGGCCAGGCTGTCCCAGGATGGGGTGCAGAGTTGGCACATTGAGTGAGTTTCTGGCTTCTATGTTATCCCCTCCCAATTGCACTTAGCGTCTTCCAGGCTGTAGAGTGAATGGGTGAGTCGGTGGAGGAGGTTTCTTCCCCAACCAACCTAACCTGTCCTTAGGATGCTAGGGCCCTGCTGCCACTCCTGTCTTCACCACACTTCCAAGGGGAGCGCTACTGCCTGTCCCAGGATGGGCCCCCCAGGGAATTCCCAAGGGCTAGAAAAACAAAATGGCTCTTGGATTAGGGTCCCACTGGCTGGACCAGAGACAGAGGGGTGTGCTCTCTAAAACTTTCCACTGCATCCCTGTAGCACTCACTGCCAGTCAGTCTCCTCATGATTGACATGGACGAGTGCCCATCCCATGCTGATGGCCTCTCAGGGTGGTCACAAGTTCAGGGCAGGACAGGAGTGTGCAGAGCTCCCTGCCCTGCTCCACCTGGGTTTCTTGTCCCAGTATTACAAAAGGTTCTGCAATCTGGAGAAAGGAGTGTGCATAGATGATTAAGAAGGAGCCCAAGGACTAAAGATAATTTTGAAAGTCATTGAGGGTCAGAGGAGCTCCAGCTAAAGGAAGTGAAGACTACCTCCTTGTCTAGGATCCTTGCTTTTATTATCACGATTTGTCCTAAGCCCAGGTGGAGATAGTACACTTCAAAGGATAGGGTTTACAGAAGCATTGTGAGATTGGGAATAGCCTACAGTTGTTTAGGTGTTTGGCCAACAGGACGCAATAACACGCAGATTAAGATGCTCTGAGTTGTCTGGCAGTTAACAATAATAAATATACAAATCTTTAGGTTTGACAAAATGTCCTGAAACCATTTTCCAACAGGTAGTTACAGTTGTGGCTCAGCCCATGTTGAGCCCCCCTAGATTCACCAACCTTCTGTTGAAACTCTTGTAATTATGACATGCTGGATTTGGTCTGCCGCATCTCACCCTTTATATATATATTTTTTTCAATTTAACAAGAATGTATGTTTTAAAATTAGTAAATTCAATGGAAAGGACAGAGTTCTATCAAGTCACTTTAAATTGCAATGAGGCATTAAAGAATTAGCCTGCAGTCAGTTTCTCTTTGGGGTAACAGTTCTTTGAGTCCAGATTTCAACAGCCAGCAGTTCCTTATGTGTACATGTCAGCAATGATATTTCAGTTCTGGATGTTGGACAAATTGTGGCAATGCAGGTTCAACCCTCTCTGGTTTGGTCTTGGGCAACCTGTAAGGTGTTTTCACCATCTTCATTTCTGGACTCTCTCCTCCGTTCTCGGGGGCCACTGCTATCTCTGTGGCAGGAGCAGTCCTGTCAATTCTTCTCTAGGATCCATTGTTGCAGGAATCCAGAGGGGCTTGGAGTTTCCTGAAATTATGCAAGCATATTCTCGACCAAAAGTTAATAAAGGAATCTTTTCTATAAAATTGACTTGGGATCCTTTTTCATTTTTGCCCAAATGATTTTCCTTTGGCTTATTTTGATATCATGTGTGTTTTTATGGGTGTCTTGCTATCAATATTACAACTGAAAATTAATTTTTCTAAGTAAAACTTTTCTTGATGTAATTTACTTACAGGATATTTTTTCTTACAGGATATTATT
This sequence comes from Antrozous pallidus, assembly GCA_027563665.1. Taxonomy (NCBI): domain Eukaryota; kingdom Metazoa; phylum Chordata; class Mammalia; order Chiroptera; family Vespertilionidae; genus Antrozous; species Antrozous pallidus. Next base: position 86,000,440 of record CM050522.1, read on the forward strand.
CTACTATCATCCCCTTTTTTTGATTTAAATATTAGGAGGCTTTCGGAACTTTTGCAATGCAGTCTTGATAACATTTAACTTTAAATTTTTTGCACAAAAATATGACTGCTTCTGGTTTGATAGCATGTTAAGCAACTTTATACTATAAGATAAACTATCAATAAAACAATTTAGTTAATACATCAGGACCAGGTTTTTTTGTCCATTACAATTAAGTTTTTAAAACTATTCACTTATTTCAATTAGCCAATTTAAATTAATCTGAAATAAAATTTATTTTTAAACTTTATTTATCCTAGGTTATGGAAAATAAATGACAATAATTAAACTTCTGCAAGTAGTCTTTGAGTAACTTAACATAAGCTTTGTTAGGGACACAAAAACACAAATTATTTACTTCAGTTTATGAGGCCAAATATATTGACTCAATTACAGTACTTCAGACGTTTAAAGAAAACTTCTTTTCATTTCCTTCTGAATAATTTTCAGGTACAGAGAGTTTACCTTAAAAATCTTTGTTTTTCTTTATACCAAGAAACCTACAGGGCTGCTGCTTGGTGCTGGCCCATATTGCCAGGTCATGTTACATGAAACAACTTCTCATAAGGACATGGTTTGGATGAGATTTAATACTTTAATAACAATCTATGATTTATACTGTACATATTAGTGGCAGAGATTTCAAAATTTAAAATATCTCCTTTTTATTTAGTTTATAATTATATTTTCAAAGAGCATCTGCTTTGGCTTATTTGCATATACAGAGAGATCCTGGGAAGTCTCAGTAACTTTCTTAGAAGACTTAAACAAATTGCTTACAAAGATATTGGCTAATTCAAAGGGAGTGGTTGGCCTTTGCTGTTTCTTTTTTATCTTTATTGTTTAGTTTGTTAACTAAACAATTACATTGTTCTCCCTTTTTTTATCCCCCTATAACTCCCCTCCACCCTATACCCATCCCACCGTCTGCGCTCACCTCCCCCTCCCCACTGTACTCTCCCATTGTTGCAAGATTTTTGTCCAGTCTCTTGCTGCACTTCCCACACCCCTTTTCTCCCCAAGCATTGTCAGTCCATTCCCTCTCTATATCCATGATTCTGTTAAATTCACCAGTTTATGCTGTTCATCAGATTATTAATTCACTTGACTTTTAGATTCATTTGTGGATAGATGTGTATTTGTTGTTCACAATTTATATTTTTACCTTTTTTCTTCTAACTCTTCTTAAAGAATATCTTTCAGCATTTCATATAATATTTGTTTGGTAGTGATGAATTCCTTTAATTTTTTCTTAGCTTCAAAGCACTTTATCTGACCTTCAATTCTGAATGATAGCTTTGCTGGGTAGAGTAATCTTGGTTGTAGATTCTTGCTATTCATCACTTTGTACATTTCTTGCCACTCCCATCTGGCCTGTATTGTTTCTGTTGAGAAATCCGCTGACAATTATATGGGTGCTCCCTTATAGGTAACTAACTGTTTTTCTCTTGCTGCTTTTAATATTCTATCTTTGTCTTTAGCTCTTGGCATTTTAATTATGATGTGGTCCTATTAGGGTTCCTATATATTGGGGATTGGTGCACTTCTTGGACTCCTAAGTCAATTTCTTTTAGCAGGTGTGGGAAGCTTTTGGTCACTATTTATTCAAATAGGTTTTCATTGTCTTGCTCTCTCTCTTTTTCTGGCACCCCTATAATTTGGATGTTGGTATGCTTGAGGTTGTCCCAGAGGCCCCTTACACTATCTTCAATTTTTTGGATTCTTTTGGTTTCTTGCTTTTTCAGCTGAGTGGATTTTACCTCTTTGTATTTCAAATCTTTAACTTGGTTCTTGCAGTCCCCTAGAATACTTTTAGGTCTTTGTATAATATTTTTTATTTCAGTCAGTGTATGCTTAATTTCTAGTTGGGACTTTTTCATATCCACAGATCTTGTTCATTTTCTTGTAGGTCTTGTTCATTTCCTCATAGGTCTTGTTTATTTCCTTGTAGGTCTTGGCCTTTCCTAGGATCCTCTTGAAAACCCTTATAACCGTGGTTTTGAACTCTATGCCCAGTTTTTTTTCTCCATTTCTTTCACATCTGATTTCTTTCCATGGCTCTGCATGGTGGCTGCTTTCCTGAGTTGGTCAATTAGCTTTGTGTGGTAGATGTCCTCTAAGGGACAGTGGCTCAGCCTCCCCAGTTACCTGAGGTGGATATGGGTTGCACAGTCTTTTTGAAGTTAAGCCTAGCTTATTGTTGTCAGCAATAGGAGGGTTTGACTTTCAGGCCAATTTGCTGTGAGGTTCAGCCATGCTCAGGTTGGATGGGCGAAGTCCTTGGGCCAAGCAGGCAGCATCAGCTCTGCCCTATGAGGCACCTGGGACTCTGTGCTGGGTGGCATTGGCTGCAAGCAGCTCTGAGAGAGAACTTCTGCTTTGATCCACCTGCTGCCAGACGATTCAGCCTCTCCCCAAATGAATCTGCACACCCAACGTCTCACCCAGGGTCGAAAAACAATGCAGTCTGGTGATTTCCTGAACGAGAGAGTAAGTCACGAGTCCGCTCTGTACGGCAGTCAAGGACAGTGAAGCACAGGGGCCTTTTTCTTAATACACCTGACGTCAAAGGCCACCTGAACATGGGAATCTTAATCAGGCTAAGATAACATAAGGAGATACAATCCTATGCTATACAACCTATGTGTGCCCTTCTGTATCCAAAATGATTTATGTAACTATTATCATGAAGCCTTCTTTGTCTATGAAGGATTAGACAGGTTACTGACCAGCTAGTCTGCTAAAGAGAGCAGCTCGGAAGGGAAAAGGAGCTCAGAAGGAACTAAGAGAAACCCAATGAAGAAGACACAAGGCTCAGAGCTCATTGAGAGCTCAGGTATAGCTTCCTTGCTAACCAGGTAGAGTGTGCTGGGCAGGGAGACAGGAAAAGCTGCTGAGCCAGAGGCTCAGCTACCACCATAATGTAAGGTGGTGATTGCAAGGCAATGTGGGGCTGCTCTGATAATGACTGTCAGTACAGAGACTGATGCCGCTGTGAGGGAAACAAATGTACCTACCAGCCTGATTGGGACTCTGTTATGAAGGACTGTCTTTTGGCCACTGGATTCTGCAATAATAACTCATTCTTATGCACCCACATCTTCTTATGGCTTCTCCGTCTGCCCTGCCATTGAGAATTTAAACGCACTCAGGGCAGCTGTGCTCCTATTGCTCTGACAAGAGGTTGAGGGCAAATTCCTTTTGACAATCTCATGTTTCAAACTGCCTTGTTGAGGGCATTACTGGGTTCCTCTGACCACGAAGGTCTTCCTGGGACTGGGACAGTGCTCTCATGTTGGTCACTGGGATTCCCATTCCTATTTCTATGGAGCAGCTCTGTTTTGACCAGTTTGGATTTCAACTGGGCATAGGGTTCTAGTTCTGGAAACACTTGAATATCTCCCATTTGGCTCAATGCAGTCTCTGACATTGAAGGAACCTGACTCCTGAAGCAGAGCTAGTGGCCTGAGGTCTCAAGGAGCCTTAGAGACCCCGCCCACCAGCCCTGACATTGTCCCCTGGGTTGGCTGCTCCCCCGAAGGTGAGGGGACATTGGTAGACATATGGGTGACACCTCAGCATGTCTGATCTCTGAAGGGAGAGGCCTACACACCTGGAAATTTCCCCCCCATGTCTTCGTCAGAAGATGGATAGACATGCTCTGATGAGTGGCCAGGATGGAGTGCAGCAAGGAGAAGTTCCTTAGGATTCTTCACTTCTCGGGAAGGGGAGACATGTGCTGTGAGCTGGGAACTGCAGCTATAGCTTCAGTCCTCCTTGTTTGTGACCCGCTCCTGGTGGGACACATGCTCAGAGTGGGCATATTTAACATCCAAAGACCAACTCTCAGAGCCAAGAGAATCCCAGCTCAACCCAAGAAAGGAGCCAAGTAGGAAGTGAGCCTCTCACCACACATCAAAGTCTGCAAGCCCCTGGCAGAGAGGACCTAGAAGCTGTGCTGGGGCTCAGTCCTGAGAGCTGACCAAGCAGCAGAGGTATTTTTCAAGGATCCGCATAGAAATGCTGCTGGGCCTTTCCTAACAGATTTTGACCACCTTAATCCAGTGCTCCACCACTTTGGCCCTGCCCTGGGCCATCATGCTTGAGCTTCCAGAGAAGGTGGTGATCACACAGGTGGCCACAAGATTGAACTGTGTGACAGTGGCATGAACAGTGGATGCCACCTGTTCTTCGCCCGGCCTGACCCTCTTGGACAAGATGAAGCCCAGACACTTGTGGGGCAGTATCTTCTTGAACAGCTCCTGGGAAGAAACGTGAGTGTCACCCAGCCCTGCCATACTCCAACTCAAGGTCCCTAGTGCCCTGAAGGAGACATTGGTCAAGACTGAAGCCCAGGAAGCTAAGGATGTGCCTGAGCCTTGGAGTCCATGGAATTCATTCTCTCTCCACGGAGAGCACCCACCACTGGATGACCCAAAGCCCTAGACTAGTGGGGAAGGGCCAGCAGCATCTGCCTCCAGCCCATCCTCATTAACTTTAAACTCCAGGAAGTGTTTCAGGTTTGCTCACCAGAAGGGGGAACCTTCCAACATCTGATTCCCCTCAGTTCGAATTCCAAAATGTAAGTTCAACAGTTTAAGGGTCTTGCTTGCTCAGAACTTTCTCCAATGGTCAGCTGTCAGAACCACTAGAGCCCATTTGGGGGACCTGCTCCTCTCCTGTCCTGCCCACACTACACAGACGGATGAACTTGCCTTTTGGATGAATTTCTCTTAGAGAAATGAAAGGATGATATCTGGCCATCTATGTAAGAACTGTGGACTCTGTGTTGCCATGAGGCCCACAATATATGCCACACCTCATGAGCAATTAGACTATGGAGAGGTTTAACTTCTATCACAGAGCCACACCCACTACCATTCTCATTCACATAATGTTTAGTTAATCCCAGTTTCTGGTGTTCCCTTTAAAAAAAAAACCACTGCTTGGCTAGGTCCCTAAATTAGAATCCACATTCACAAGATTAAGTGCCCTCTGCCTCTAGGACAGAGGGAAATCCCCAGGTATAAATTGTATATTACCTGGCCCACAACCTTCAGAACCTGAGGTTTGGTTTTGTTTAGTTTCAGAATACATGTTGCTGACACCCGATTAGAGCTTTTTTTTTTCTCTTTAAAAATGGTGTTTTCGTTGTTTTGTTTGTTTGTTTGCTTGCTTGCTTGCTTGTTGTCACCTAACAATAGCCAAGAGTAAGGTATTTTCAATAGCCAAGAGTAAGGTATTTTCATGATGCTCAGTAATGCAGATTTGTTTTCCCTTTTTGAATTTTAACCCCCTTTATCTATTTCTACCATCCCCACCCCCAGAAACTACTGATTAGTCCTCCATATCTATGAGGATGTTTTGCTTTTTAATTCCACATATAAGCCAGTTCCTATGGTATTTGTCTTTCTGTGTCCACCTTAGCTCACTTAGCATCATGCCTTGTTGTTGCAAATATCAAGACTTCATTCGTTTTTAGAACAGAATAATACTCTACTGCACATATGCACCTCATCTTCTTTATCCCAATTGTCTGTCAGTGGGCACTTAGGTTACTTCCACATCTAGTGGCTGTACCAATTTACAATTCTATCAACAGTGCACAGGGTTCCCTTTTCTCTGCTTCCTCGCAACACAACCCTTCTTGTCTTTTTGATAATAGCCATTTTGGCAGTTGGAAGTGATATATTGTGGTTCTGATTTGCATTTTCAACCCTTCATTAGTGTCCTTGAGCATCTTCTATATTTAAGTTGAAATGCTACTGAATAAGCTGCACTATAAGTAAAATGGAAACCACTACAATTCTCATTCCTTAAGAATTAAAATGACATTGCACTAAAAATATCAATTACTTTACTTTTAAATATAAGCTTTTTTTTTTAAAGATATACATACCTATAGCACTTTGGAACCAGAGCCCAAAACATCATCTATGCATTTTTCCAAGGCAGCCTCAACTATATCCTCTATCCCACAAACTTTCACTTCATCGTATACACATTACCTCATCACCATTTGTCTGTTTCTCTGCTTTACATATTTTCAGAGCACACAGCACATCCTGATTTCACTGTATCCCTGTGCTGGCTGGTTTGACTCATGCAAACATGCAACCCTGTGCTTCTAGTCCTGGCCCATAGGAGGCGCTCAATACATACCTGATAAAAGTGCCAGTGACTGAATTCCTCTTGACCCAACCTACAAATCTGATGAGATACCAAAGTTCCAAGGGAATTTGATCAAATGATTCAAAATTCATTCATACTAAATTTTAAAATATGTGTACTTTTGAAACATTTTATTCGCAGGAAATGGTTCAACACAAATTTGAATAAATATAAAGAGGTACTTATATAATGATGATCCTCACAGAATTATTCAAAATTAGAAAACAACATAATTTTAATTTTATTAATTTCAGCCAAATTACTATATAATTTAGCACATAGCAGGATAAAATATACTATGAGATATTATTTTTAAGAAATAATTTTAATATTACTAAAATACATTATCAAATAAATATAACATTAAATGATTTATAAATATGGATAAGTGTATATTTACATAAACTGCTATTCTATCTCAAAGGATACATATTAAGATATGTATAATTATTTCCAGTTTAGTAAGGGAATGATCACTTATTTTAAATCTTTCTCTTTTCTACCTATAAACATGATTATTTATATTTAAAAAACCTGCTTTCTTTTTAAAAAAGAGAAAATATGATGATAGGGAAATGTGTCCAGTATAATCCACCTGGAAAAAGGAGCAGGGGTGGTCTTTGCCTAAAAGTGGGCAGTAGTTTTAATGTTTTTCAGAACCAAATTGTACTTGTAAAAATAAATCCCAAGCCTATAACCAAATTGCATTGTGGCAAGACTGGATTCATAAGTAAACACACTCGACTGATTGTATCACAGAACTTTAACTCTGACATACAATATCCCAGATATTTCCCCTCCTTCCTGTGCACACGTTTTATTGTTTCCACCTGGGACTCTTCTCAGCATAGTCTTAGGACACTCACTTGCCTTGCTGTCCACAGATGAGTTTATATTTATTTCTATTTCCACTCTATTCCACCTCACCTTGCCCATTCTTGAAGCTTCTTGCTATTCTGTTTTCTTTGTTTCTCTTCTCTTTTAAACGAAGTTTTAAACATAATTGAAGGGAAAATTATATTAATGTCATATAAAAAGTTACAACTTTCTAAATTGTTTCAATTCTTATGTTCTTTCTTTCTTCCTTTCTTTCTTCCTTTCTTTCTTCCTCCCTTTCTTTCTTTCTTTCTTTCTTTCTTTCTTTCTTTCTTTCTTTCTTTCTTTCCTTCCTTCTTTCTTATTGCTGGAAATGTTCACCTATCGAGAAAAGTGTAGGGTATTTCTTGTGTTACCCTTAACAAGAATATTTTATATTTACTACTTAACAAAACTTTTAAGTAAGACCTAAGAGTTTCACCAAAAGAGAGATTTTGTATGCAAGCATATTTTCCATGAATACAAAGTCCATAAAAATGAGATCATATTAAGAATCATTTCTAGCCCAAACCGATTTGGCACAGTGGATAGAGCGTCGGCCTGCAGACTGAAAGGTCCCGGGTTCGATTCCAGTCAGGGGCATGTACCTTGGTTTGGGGCACATCCCCAGTAAGGGGTGTGCAAGAGGCAGCTGATAGATGTTTCTCTCTCATCGATGTTTCTGACTTTCTATCTCTCTCCCTTCCTTTCCGCAGAAAATCAATAAAATATATATTTTTAAAAAGAATCATTTCTACTTCTGCTGTCAATCATTCAATCACTTCCTTTTGCTCAGAATAAAGATCTGAGTGTTCTGCTGGCCAACTAGGAGCCAGGTTCCAGCTTGCAAGACCGGATATTACTGTAGGACAGAGTGGCACCTGTGAGCTCCCAGGAGCCACACCTCAGGTGCCCCTCCCAGTGTCAGAAGCCCCAGGAGTTGCTACACAGCAGGGTCTGGGGAGGACCAGTGAGTCATGGACACACGTTCTCTGAACTGACCTGAAAGGAGGACCCACACCTACCCTTGCCCAACTCCTGCATGGTCTCCCCTCTCACTGTCTCTGAGCCACTTCAGGGCCCAGAACCAGGTCCCGAATTGCTCCTCGGGCACTATTTCAATGTTCTGTGCCACCTCCTGCAACTGGACTATCTCTTCCATTACTTTCTGCTCCTGGGACCACAGGGAAGGACATGATGCAGACACGGCCCAAGTGGGAGTGCAGAGTAGGGCAGGGGCACAGTCCTGGGTCTTTTTACACAGGAGCTCCCTCCTTCTCCTAATTCTAATGAGGACCTTCCTGTGCTCAGTTATGGGCATCAACAGTCCTTCCTCCAGGAGGTTATCCTTGATGCCACATCCTACACCCAGCCATCAATTGAAGAGTTCTCAACTTCTGTTCTCAAACTCTCCCAAAAATGGAAGATGCAGGGCTTGGAGCCCAGGAGTGTGCTGGCCGGGAAATGTCAGACAGACACTTCCCTCCCCTGCCTGGAGGCACCACAGCTGCTCACCTTCTCCTTTTTTATAGGTTGATCTGATCCCCCTGGAAGGCAGACAGCCAAAGTCCATCAGAAAGAGCTTCCTCGTCAGGATTAGTCCCCTATGCCCACCCTTCTCATAGTGCACAACTGCCAGGTCAGAGGAGTGGGTGGGAAACAGGGTAATATAGAAGTAGAACCCAGGCCTACAGCACAGCTAGAGAGCGATCCCGTTCCTGAGTAGGGAGCTGCTGGGGATGGAGAAAATGAAAGAAAGACACCAACACAGAGATAGAAGGAAAAAGCTGAGGCGAGGTGGGACCACTGTCCTCTGACAAGGACAGGCACAGAGACCCAGAGCCAATTCAGCCTGTTTGTTTTATACAGCAAAAAACTAGGAAGTTTTACTAAGAAAAAGTTAAGACAAAGGAGATTATGTACATTCTAGGGTGGGCCTGGGAGGTATTCCCTCCTGGTGCTTGGCTGGAGTTAAGTAACAAAACCCACCCCTGGCACCTGGGCTGAAGGTCAAGCTGACAAGACTCCTGCCTCTGGCAAACAGTGTTTCTAGGACATGGCTTTGGCAATACCACTGGAGTCAGCTGACAATAATTAAAGAAATGCTCATGAACCTTTCCAAGTGCTCTCTACAGGTGTTAGTCTGCTGGCCTGCCTTACACACATCACACATGTCAGCCCATAATGACAAGAATACTTTCATGCCCCTCTCTGACGAGACAGCTCTGCTTTGATCTGCTTCCCTTTGAGCTGCGCTGGCCGCCTCTGTCTCCTGTGCTGAGACACCATCTGTGTTTCAGCTGCAGTCCAAGAAGAAGTCTTCCGTCAAAGGGGCAGCTGCACTCCCCCAGACAGAGGTGAGATGATGCAAATAGACAGATGTCCAGCTCCCAAGACTTTTGCAAAGGAGGGGACCAAATCCTACTGCCCCTGCCAGGCACAAAGAGCCCTTGGAGAGAACTGTGAGAAAGGTGGAATGTGTCTGCCTCCCTCCAGCTTTCAGGGTTCACCAGGAAGTGTCCCAAATGCTCCTCCTTCTAGAACAGAGGAATTGCCCCATCTCCTGAGGACCCAGCAGTGGCCCCGCTGGTGACTAACAGGTTGCACTGCACACCTGGACACTCACTGGCACCCCATGTTCTTGTCCTGGAGTGTTCTTCTGTTCAACTAGGACTGGAGATACAGTAGGCAGGAGGGGATGTAACTTCAGGATAGAGTGGCACTTGTGAGCTCTCAAAGCCACACCTCAGATGCCCCGACCAGTGTCAGGAGCCCAGGAATAGCTACACAGCAAGATCTGGGGAAGATCAAGGAGCCAAGGACACAGGTTCTCTATAGTGACCACCAGGGAGAGTCCACACCTTTGCTCACCCAACTCCTACAAAGACTCACCTCTCCTTTCTGAGCTGTTCCAAGGCCCAGAACCAGGCCCAGAATCAACCCTCAGGTTCTATTTGATATTTCAGGGCAGCCTTCTGCAGCAGCACTATCTTCCCCCATTAATTTCTGTTTCTGAGCCCAGTGGGAAGGAGAGGATGCAGACACTGCCTGAGGTGGGGTGAGGGGCGGGACAGGGGACCGGTCCTGGGTTTTGCACACATGGGCATCCTCATTATCTCTAATTCCATCCAGGCATTACCTGTGCTCACAGTTGGGCATCCACAGGCCTTCTTCCAGGAAATCTTCCTTGATGCCATTCCTACCAGCAGACACTATTGCATGTTGCACTATCACCAGGTCCAGAATGGGGTAGAAAACAGGGAAAGACCAGGCTTAGATCTAGGCCAGGCTCTGAGCTGCAGAAGAAGGAACAGATCACTTTGATGGGCATGTTGCACCAGATCTCAGAGATGGCTGTGCTGAGAACTGAGAGTCCAATAGGGGGACACTGTGTCTCCAAAGGTTAATCTTGGTCACCTCAGGTCAGGCCCAAATTCACCCACTTCCAAATAATCCTCCATCCTAGTGTCCAACATGTATAAGTTCAATCAGAAATTTGCCACTGAAGAGAACACACTGGGTAAACAGGGTGAGGGTGGGATGAGCTCTTCCTCTCAGGTGACCCACAAACCCTCCCCAGAAAACTTCCCACCCTCAGCTTCCTGTTCTCACCACACCACCCCCAGGGTTGCCATAAGAACAGCCCAGAATTCTTAGGGAGTCCCCTCAATTGTGCATTCCCTCACTCTCCAAAACTCCTCATAATCGCCCCTAGGACCTCCTTTGAGCAAATCATTAGGTCAGTGGTCCAGGGCCAGCCCCAATCCCATATTCATCCTGCATCCTCCTCTTCCAAGCTTTCCCTTTGGTCATTTATAAGGGAGGGTTTCAGGTTCTATGGAAATAGGATCTGTGGCTTGACTTGGAGGCTTCCATCTGGGAACACAGAGCCTCCTCTCCTCTGACCCTGGATTGTCCCCCAGACAGGCTCACTCCCCTGCTTCAGTGGCTCTTCTAGGAACCTCAGATGTTTAATATCAGAGTTCAAACCTGAAGACTTCTCTCCCTTGAGTGGAGGACAGGGTCACTGAGGTCATGCTCACCTCACCCCACCACAACTGACCCCATAACCTGGACACCTGACACAAGTCAGCTGATACCAGTGCCACCTTGACTTCAGCATGCTCTATTCTGGATGGCTCTAAGCTGCAATATTCACACACTGAGTGTGACCTTGGGCCTGGGCCTGGCCTCCCTGACCCATTCTGACCTTGAAAAGGTGGTGACCTCAGCCTAGCTCACAGGTTCTCCTGATGACTCATTGTCATTACTGTCATCATAGTTCTCACCCTCAGCCCTCCAGGTGGGACAGGGCAGGGAGGTCTGCACTCTCCTTTCCTGCCCTGAACTCATGACCAACATGAGAGGCCTGCATCTTGGGATAGTCAGGCCTCCATGTCACTCGCCAGGAGAAGGAGGCCAACAGACGGACAGGTATGTTCTTATACTGTTCCAGTCCTGCTCGCAGCAGTCATCCACAGACCCCCTAAGCCTCTCTCTCATCTCTGATGATTTCAGTATCTGCATCACTGGTAACCCCCCTTCACTCTATCTTAGTCACAACTCTTAGTTCACTACCATATAATGATGTTGCAGCACTATAAATTCTAAGCCCATTGACATCTTGTCTGCCATTCAGTGTGGGTCCAGCATGATGGAAATATAAGAGCCAAGTTCTTACAGTGTGCTGGGGGCTGAGATGGAGCTTATAGGAGAGTCAACTCAAATGCCCTAAGTCTCAAGAGAAGCACAAGCAATTTTAGTTTCCTGGGCAACACAGATGATGCTTGGAAGAGACCCATTTAGTGTGTGGGGCCACAAACAAGGCAGACAGGAGGATGACTGACTCCATTGCAGGTCAGGTGGAACATTTAGAATTTGGAATTAAACACAGTGTGCACTGCCCTTATATAGCTAAGGGCCAGGTAAACAAGAATACCTGCTGCCTGTGTTTTTTTTTTTTAAAGGAAGTAGACACACTAGAGCAATAGTAGTAAAGTAAGAATAGGCACCACAATGAAAGGTTAATTCATTGAAAGGCATCCAGAGAGGCCAGGGGCTGGGTGCTTTGTTCTTCATTCTGTGAAAAATGAGAATGGATCCACGATCTCCCTCAGATCAGGAGCCACCTAGGGCACTTTGGAACCAGAGCCCAAACGGGGGTCTCAGCTGGGATGCTTGCCCTTTGCTGGTCATCTGTGCATTTTCCCAAGGCAGCCTCACCTATCACCTCAATCACACAAACCTTCACATCATCCTACACACAACATGTCCTTGTCACCACTTGTCTCTTTCTCTGCTTTACCTTTATTACAGAGCACGCAGCACATCCTGCCTCCACGATATGCATGTGTCCGCTGGTTTGACTCTTTCTCGCAAACCTGCCTTAAGGACCTGCTCTTTGGTTGAGCACTGTGCTTCTAGTGCCTGGCCCAGAGGAGGCGCTCAATACATACCTGATAAAGGAGCCAGTGAACTAATTCCTCTTAATCCAATCTACTAATCTGAAGAGTTCCCAATCAAACTTCGAAAGGAATTTGATCAAAAGATTCAAAATGCATGCATACTAAAATATAAAATGTGCATTTTTGAAACAAATTTTATTTGCAAGAAATGATTCAAAACAAATTGAGTACATGTTCAGGGGTACCTATACAACTATGATCATCACAGAATTATTCATACAGTAGAGAACACAATAATTTTAAGTCCGTTAACTACAGCCAAATTATATAATTTATGACTAAGCAGGAGAAAAGATACTACAAGTTATGATTTTTCAGAAATAATTTTAATATTACTAAATACTTTACAAAATATAAACATAACAAAATAAATTATAACTATGGGTTAAGGGTATGTTTACATGTATTGTTAGGATAACTACAAAGATAAATATAAATATGAGTATAGTTGCTTCCTATGTAGTCTATAAGAGAGATAATATTTAGAATAATTTCCACATCGGCAGTCAACCAATGACTTCTTTTGATGTGTTTTCCCCTGGCCACCTAGGACTGTGGCTCCAGCTGGCAGGATCGGATGTAACTGCAGGACAGAATGGCACCTGTCAACTCCCAGGCGTCAGGCCTCCCTCCCAGTGTCAGGAGCCCCAGAAATTGGTACACAGCAAGGTCTTGGGGGAATCAGGGAGCCATGGACACAGGTTCTCTGGACTGACCAACAGAAAGCGTCCACCCCTGACCCTGCCCAACTCCTGCCCGGCCTTACCTCTCATTCTCACTGAGCCGCTCCAGGGCCCAGAACCAAGCCCGGAATTGATCATCAGGCTATATTTTGAATTTCTGGGTAGCCTCCTGCAGCACCACTATCTCCTCCAGTATTTTGTCCACCTGGGGCCACAGGGAAGGAGAGGATGCAGATAATGCCTGAGTGGGAGTGAAGAATGGAGCAGGGACTCAGCCCTTGGTCTTTGAACACAAGGACCCAATTCCATCCAGGCCCTTCCTGTGCTCAGAGATGGCCATCACCAACCCTTCCTAAGATTATCCTTGATGCCACTCCAGTACCCCCAGACATCAACTGGAGAGGTCTCCCACTTCTGTTAGCAAACTCTTCCAATAAATGGAAGATGCAGGGATGTAGCCCCGAGTTGTGCTGGCCAGGGCATCTCTGATTTTCACTCACTTGTCCTGACATCCAGGCTGTGCCACATATCCTGTCCTTTTCTTTCTTTCTTTTTTTTTTCTATGTTGAGCTGACCTCCCCTTAAAAGGCAGATACCCAAGGGCCATCAGAAAGAAAGACCTGGCTAGGAATAGCCCCCTGTACCCACCCTTCGCATGTTGTACTACCACCAGGTCCAGGAGGGAATGAGAAATAAGAAAAGCTAGAACTTGGATCAAAGCCATCTCTGGGCTCTAAGGGAAGGAGTCACAGATGGCTATGATGAGCCTGTCGCTCCAGCTCCAAGGAGAGGCTGTGCTGAGAACTCAGGGCTCAGTATGGGACTCTCTGTCCCCCAAAGGTCAATCCTGGTCACCCTAGGACAGGCCCCCGTTAACCCACCTCCAGATCATCCTTCTTCACTGCGTCCATTCTCTTCAGAAGAGTAAGGTATTCTCCGAGGAAGGGAACACACTGGGCAAACAGAGTGAAGGTGGAATGAGCCCCTGCTCTCGGGTGTCCCACAGACCCTCTCCTAAAAGCCTCCCACCCTCAGCCTCCTGGCCACCCCAAGGTTCCCATGTGGAGCGGCCCAGGTCCTTAGAGCCTCACTCAATAGCCTCCTCCCTCACTCTCCAGGAACCCCTCTTGATCAACTCTCAGGATCTCCTTTGGGCAAATTACAGGGTCAGTGGTCCTGGGCCAGACCCACGCCCATGTCCACCTGTACTCAGCTCCTCAAGGCCCTCCTCTTGGTCACTTCTAAGGGAGGGTTTTAGGGTGTGGGAACAGGAGATGGGGCTCAAGGAGAAAGGCCTCCCTCTCTTGACTTGGAGGCCTCCAGCGGGGAGCACAAAACACCCTCTCCTCTGACCCTGGAGTGCCACCCACACAGGATCACTCACCTTCTTGTGCAACCCCTTCTTGGATCCTCGGAGGCAGAGTATCATAGTGGCAAACCTGGAAGGCTGCTTCCACCAGGGTGGAGGGCAGGGTCACTAAGGCCATGCTCACCTCACCCCATTTCTCCCACTGCCCATGACCTGACACCCTAGACATCTGATCCAAGCCAGCTGGTATCAGTGCCACTCCAACCCCTGCATGCTGTAATTCTGGAGGCCTCCCAGCTACAACGCACACGAGGTGTGTGTGACCTTATACCTGGGTTTGGCCTTCCTGACCCATTCCCTCCTCTGGAAAGTGGGTGATTTCCACCTCGCTCAAGGTTCTGCTGACTCAGTGTCATTCCTATCATCATTGTTCTCAAGCTCAACCCTCCAGTTGGGACAGGGAAGGGAGCTCTGCACTCTCCTTTCCTGCCCTGAATTCATGACCACTTGTGAGGGCGGCAGCATGGGATGGTCACCCCTGCATGTCAATCACCAGGAGACTGACTGGCAAGAAGTGCTATGGGGGTGAGTGGGATGTCTCAGAGAGCATACCCCTCTGTCTCTGGTCCAGCCAGTGGGACCTGAGGCCAAGCAACTCTTTTCTTCCACCTGCGCATGGACCAAACAAATCCCTCTTCCTGGTAATCAATACCGAGAGGGTGAACAATTCTAGAGAATCTTTCAGTGACAAAGTACCAAAGCCACATCCTGTGCAGCCCCCCCCCCCCATCCCTCATGCCCTCCTCTGCAGACCTCCAGGCTTGCTCTACCCTGATCAACTGTTCTCTTTTCAGAGAGTTGTCTTATTTACACAGTTTTTTCAGTGTAACTGCACACTTCCTGAGGAGATAGAAAGAGGAAAAGAGATGTTTAGGAGAAATCGGCGAGATGGGTTAAGGGCAAATTCCTTTTGACAATCGTATGTTTCAAAATCCCTTGGTAAGGGCATCACTGAGTTCCTCTCAGCAGGAAGGTGTCTGTGGGACTTGGGCAGATCTCTCTGTTGGTCACTGGGCCCCCTTCCCATATTGATGGAGCAGGTCTGTTTTGAACCATTTGGGTTTCAACTGGGCATATGGTTCTGGTGCTGGGAAGACTTGAAAATATTAGGGTGTGGCAGGGCTGGGTGACACTTCCCTCTCTTCCCAGGAGCTGTTCAAGAAGGTGCTGCCCCAGGAGTGTCTGGGCTCCATCTGGTCCCAGAGAGCCAAGCCTGGCAAGGAGCACATGGCATCCACAGTCCATGCCACTGTCACACACTTCAATCTTGTGGCCACCTGTGTGATCACCACCTGCCTTGGGGACCCAAATTCTGACATTGAAGGAAAATGAACCCTGAAGCAGAGCTAGTGAGTGGTCTGAAGGGCCAGGGAGCCTTAGAGACCCTGCCCATGAGCACAGTCACTGTCCCCAGGGTTGGCTGCCTCCCAGGAGGTGAGGGCAACATTGGGAGACATATGGGAGACACTCCCATATGCCTCGTCTGATGGGAGAGCCCTACGCACCTGGCAACTTTCCCCCACATCTTCTTTAGACGATGGATGGACACACTCTGCAGAGCAGCCAGGATGGCGTGCAAGGAAGAGAAGTTCCTTAGGCTTCTGCACTCCTGGAGAATGGGAGACATGAGCTGTGAGGTGGGAGCTGCAGCTGTAGCTTCAGGCCCCCTTGATTGACAGCTCCTCTTGGTAGGACAGATGCTTAATGTGGGCACGTTTAGCACCCAAAGACCAACTCTCAGGACATGGAGTATCCCAGCTAAACCCAAGGAAGGAGCCAGGTAGGAAGTGAGACTCCCACCAAGGGACTGTGGGGTCAAGGTCTCAATGACCCTTGCAGAGAGCACCTGGAGACTGTGCTGGGGCTCCGACCTCAGGCTTCAGTCCTGAGAGCTGTCTGAGCAGCAGAGGCATTTTTCAAGGATCCGCATAAGGATTCTGCTGGGCTTCCCCTAACATACCTTGGCCACCTTGATCCAGTGCTCCACCACTTTGGCCCTTTCCCAGGCCATCATGCTTGGGTCCCCAAGGCAGGTGGTGATCACACATGTGGTCACAAGATTGAAGTGTGTGACAGTGGCATGGACTGTGGATGCCATGTGCTCCTTGCCAGGCTTGGCTCTCTGGGACCAGATGGAGCCCAGGCACTCCTGGGGCAGCACCTTCTTGAACAGCTCCTGGGAAGAGAGGGAAGTGTCACCCAGCCCTGCCACACCCTAACTCAGGGTCCCCAGGTTCTGAAGGGGACACTTGTCTAATAGTCTGAACCCAGGAAGCTGAGTTTGTGCCTGACCCTTGGAGTCCATGGGATTCATTCTCTCTCCACTGAGGGCCCCCAGCACTGGATGACCCAGACCCCAAGACTGGTGGGGAAGGGACAGGAGCATCTATCTCCAACCCATCCTCAGTGACTCCAAGCTCCAGAAAGTGGTTCAACTCTGCTCACCCCAAGGAAGCATCTTCTAGTGTCTGACACATTTCTGGTCCAAATACCCTTTTAGTGCACATTCACCTGGTGCAGCTACAACCACAGCTGCCTCATAGTTAAACACATATCAGGGGCCTAATAAGTGTTGTGGCAGCTGAGCCTCATGGGCACATGGATGGGCAACCCATGGGTCTGGCTGCACACAGGGAGTTCCCCTCTCCACAAACCAGGCCAGGGCCCACCAGCTTTCTGTTTCATCTCCCTAATTTAATCTGCACAGCCATGCTGTGCAGCAGCGTCTGGGGTGCCCACCTCCACTGCCCACAGTTGGACAGCAGAGCTTGGTAGTGGAGAAAGTTGCCCAAGACTCATGGGTGGTAAAGTGGTGGAGCTGCAATTTGCATGAAGATCATAGGAGTTGGTATCAGGGAAAGGCAGGTTGGAGTGGCCGAGGGCAGAGGGTAGGCATATCCCATCCACCCTGAGAGACCAAGACTCACTACATCCATTGCTGTCAGTTGCTCGGCCACCAGTCTTGGAGAGAAGGTCAAGATGTTAAACATCTCCTCCCATATAAGGTGCTTAAGGGTTGCAGCCCTGGGGTAGTCAGTTGCTGGGGATGGAGCTGGCTCTGTTGCTGGCATTGGTATCAGAGCTGGTGGTCCAGATGGCTTCAGCCCTATCACACCCGGACTGGGCTCTATCCCAGAAGCAGGCCTTTCCTCTGGCTTTGGAGCCTGCTTCAGCTCTGGAGGTGGTTCTAGAGCAGGTTAAAGAGACAGGTTTTCACATATGCCTCACTTTCCCATGGACTTCCATAGACAGGGAAGATGTGGCTGCCATTTATGGAAGTCTGGCCCATTAAACACCCCCAATTCCTGCCCCACTCACCCAGTCATCTTCCCAGACTGCAGTGCTCTTACCTTCCCACTGTGCCTCAGTGGGTTCAAGGTGCTCCAGCACCACCCAAAGACTTATGATGAGGCCCATACAGTGTCGGGCAAAAAGGCTGTGCAGCACCAAGGCCTGCTTCAGGATGAACCAGGGGGAATGGAGGGGCTTACCGAAATGAAGTATCTGGTCTGGCCAGGTTCCCATCACAGAAGCAGTGGCCCTGGGGAGGGGCAGGTGGGCAGTAAAGTAAGAGTGTCAGTCATTCCTTCAATTCTGCCATCCCATGGCACTCTTGTTTGGGTCTCAGCCCCATGCCAACCCTGACCCCTGTATGACAGTCCTGGTTGTGGCAGGTATGGGATCCAGCAGGTTTAACACGGAGTCTGTGTGAGACACTTCTTCCCACTGGCAGCTCTACTGAAGGTCTTGTATGCTGCCCACCCCAACCCTCCATGCCCTTTGGCATCTGGGCTGAGGACTGAAACAGACTTGTGAGCAGCCTGCTGACCCCATCTTTCTCATGCGGGTCAGGGGAGATGGATGTGTAGATGGGCAGGCAGGGCACAGTGGGTATGAAGTTGGGATGGGACTCTGAGGCACAACTTAGCCCAGCCTCCCCTCTGGGTCTACAAGGCCAGGGGTCCCATCCACTGTCCTCTTTGACTCACGTCTCCTTGTGGAGGAGCCATGAGAGCTCAGGCCTCCATTGGGAATCAGAAGATGGGTAAGATCAGGGTTGTGCCAGGCCCTGCCTTACCTAAGCCCCCACTCTGCTAACACAAGAGACCCTCCTTCTTCATCCACAGACCACTCACATTGCTAATTGCTCCTGCGGTGTGTCACCCTGATCATTATGGGGAGGTTTCCCCCAGATGTAGAAAACACCTTGATAGCATCTGATCTGATGGATGGTGGACAGGACCTGCAAATGATGGACATTGTGATTGTCTGACTCGATGACTAGAACTGATGCCTATTGATTGTGTCTGTTTCATTCCTTGAGTCAGGCTAAGTGTCTCCAAAGGTGCTCGCCTGTAGTAAGAGCTTAGTGCAATTGTCAAGTAAATGAGCTCCAACTAGAACCATCGGAGCCATTTGAGTGGGCCTGGAGCCTCTGCTATACCCTGCCATACCAGATGGGGCTACACCAGGGACCAGGACAAGGACAGCTAGTTGAAATCTCAAACTGCTTGACAGGTTGTTTCCCAAGTGCTTTTCCAAACTCAGATGCCACAGGCCACTAATGGCGGTTTAGGGGACTTTCCATGGGACAGAGAGACATAATTGGCAGGAACAACCACAGCTGGTCCAGCAGCCCTTTTTGCAGAGCCAGGCAGCAGGAAAGTTCTGCCATGGCTTGTCCCCACAGCAGTGTCTACAAGAGCCCCATGAGGTTGATCCTGTACCACCCACTTTCCAGAGGTGCACTCTGATAATGATGTGATGCCATTATAAAGACACACAGCTAGCAGTGGGCAGAGTCCCCACTGTGCCACAGACTGGACCCGTGCTCACCTAGTTAGCAGCTCCTCCAGGAACCACTGGGCTCTGGAGAAGGCCAGATGGATGGGCATCAGGGTGCAGATGTGCGGGATGTTTCCAGCTGGGAAAGCTGGGACCAGGGACCCTGACACTTTCTCCATGGTGCCTTTCTGGAGGGCCCGCATCCTGCAGGCCTCACGTAGTCTATGAGTTAACACAGTGGCACACTGGGTGGGATAAGGAGGGACATCCAGTCAGTGGCATCACCAAGAATCTCAGGAGTATGGATGTCTGGAGCTCATACAGGAGTGCCAGCCCTCAGGTACATGCGCAAGAGGATGGACAGGAGTGTCCAGGCTGGATGAGGTTCTAGGTTTTCAAAGTTCCACTTACATTTGCAGGAAGGGGATGTTCATACAATTGTGACCTTCTGGGAATATTTGTTTTAGCTGATGAAATAAAACCTCCTTGTATTAATACTGTGAATGATGAGCATTAGACCCGTGAGGCCTCAAGAAACATCCCCATTACAGAGATGAGAACACAGAGGCTTAGGGATATCACAAGACTTGACAAGTTCTTACAGGTCAAAACTGTGAACTGTCCTGCATGACAGTCTCTCTCAGCTACTTGAGACTTAGCTGCCCCCAACACAGATAAAAAGGGTGTGGGAACCTTGCTCAACCCCTGTGTGGGGACGGTGTACATGGTAGACATGGCCTATGAAAACCACTAATTTCAAAAAAGACACTTTTGTGACATCCTTTTATGTTAAAGGGCATTTTGAGAGCCTCACTGTAGAGATCCCACATTCCGCAAAGGGGCGAATGCCCGCAGACTCCGGACTGGAGGATGGTAATCCTCAGGCATGAGTCTGGGTAGAGGACTCCAGAGGGAGCAAATCCATGTGGTGGGTGTGACATGACACGTGACTCAGTGTCTCCATGAGGCAATTGCCAAAGAAGGAACACTGTGATTGCCTTGGACAACCTGACATTGGACAGGTGAAAATTTCAACGAGTGAGAAATCCTGGGCCAGGCTGGGAGCAAGGCAGCAGACATCATCAGAAACTGCTGTTGGCTATGTCCCCACTACAGCCCTTTGGGTTGGGAATCTGCCTGCAGCCATTACATTTCACATGTGCACGTCGTTTCACCAGCAGTGGGAATCCATCTCCAGAGGGAGGTGGTACATATTGTGATCTGAATGTGTCCCTCTAATTCCATGACTTGGGAACCCCCAGAACTCCATTATGTGTCTGCATTTGAGTTTTAGTCCTTTAGCAAGTAATTAAGGTGAAGTGAATTCAGTGTATGGGTCTCAATCTAACCTGACCAGTGTCCTTAGAAGAGGAGGGGAGGACACATGGCAGTGCAGAGGGGAGTCCATGTGACACACAGAGAGAAGACAGCCATCTACAAGCTGAGGAGAAACCCCTCAGGAGAAAGCAGCCCTTCTGACAGCCTCCACTCTCACTCCTAGCCTCTGGAATATGTGAAAATGAATGTCTGCTGCTGATACCACCCAATGTGGTCCTATGTTATGGCAGCCTAAGCACAGTCCATTCTGACACACTTCAGAGCCAGGTGGCAGGAAAGTTCTGTGCGGGTGTGGCAGCTGAAATGAATCAGACCCATGTCCAACAGCCCTGAAGGGCTGCAGCACTGGGAAATGGACCTCCATTATTGGACTACCTCTGCAAGGACAGTGAAGCTGACTGCTCCACAGGATCCTGGCAAAGGTAGTTTAAACAACAAAAACCGATGGGCAAATGTGTTCTTGGTCTACTGTGAAGTGAAACAATATTATTTCACTGACATATTTCCACAAATATGTGAGGAGTGTCTTTCTACTCTCCCATGTAACTGGACTGAGGAGTGGAGGTCCGGATTCCTCTGTCATGGGGTTGAGGGACACCCTAGGGAGAGCTGTGGGAGGGCCTCCGAGGGTCCCCAAATATGAGTCTGGGTTCTGGGCAGCGCCAGGTTTTCTCAGGTTTCTGGGTGTAGAGATCCTCAAGGACAGTTCTAACCTGAATCCGGCCCTCTATGGTATCTGTGGCCTGATACACCTTTCCTGGATCCAGGGAGGTCCAGTAGTTGAACCTGATGAACAGCCCTTCAGTGATGTTGCAGGTGGAGCTCTACAAAGACAGAACCTTCCACTCCAATCTGGGAGTCTACCCCATGGCAGCCCTGACAAATGAGACAGTCTAGTAGGACATACTGAGGATGTTCCGGCAGCCCTGCTGAACTAGCAGCAGAGGTGCATCATGTCATGGTCACCAACTCTGAAACGCTGCATCCCTGAGGAAGACTGTGTCCTTTATGGGATGATGTGGGGGGGGGTGTTGAATGGGCCACAGTTCCTGGCCCAGTGGGCCTTGGGTGGTGTGCCCTGCTCTAAGATAACAAGTTGCCTAGAAAAGCATCCAATACTTTGCTTCCTCCCATTGTTTTGACAAAACACCCAGTCAAGTGTGATGATGAGTGAGGCTTAGAGGAGGTCTGCAAGGACAGTGGAGATGACTGTTCCACAGGTTACCTGGGATGGGTAGTTACAACCACAGAAGAGGAAATACCCATGTGCTTCTGGCCTACCGTGAGGTAAACAACATATTTTTGTCTTTAAAATTATCACAAATATATGAGGAGTGTCGTTCTATTCTCTCATGTAGCTGGTGAGGGGAGAGGAGGTCCAGATTGCTTTGTCATGGAACTGTGGATATGCTAGTGGTAAAGCCCTGGGAGGGCCCTAGGGCAGTTTTCAGATTGAAGTCTGGATTTTGAGCCCTCCCCAGTCATCTTGAGGTCTTAGGTGTGGAGCTTACCCTGGGCCAGCTCTCACCTCAGACAGATACTGGACCTGCAGTCTGACCCAGTAGATGTTGTACCTGTGCCCATGGGCCACCACGTCCATGATGTCCTCCTTAGAGGTCTGCAAAGACAGAATGGGTAGTGAACCAGGAGGCATCAGAAACCTTCTGCCACATCTGTGGCCCTGTGTGATGGCAGACCTAGCACACTCATCCAGTCTATTAGGACACAGTGGAGATGTTCCCAGCAACTCTTCCGGTCCACGAAGAACTGATTCACGTCAAGGTCTAACAACACTGAAAGCCTGAATCACTGGGGAAAACGACGTCCTCTATGGGATGATAAGAAGATGGTTAAGACCACAGCTCCTGACCTGGAGCACCTTAATGGTTGGCCATGTTCTGTGGGATGGTGGATTACAGAAAAAATGTCCAATACTTCAATCCCTTCCCATTAAAAAAAAATACACAGCACTTTCAAGTGACATGATGGGTAAGGTTGAAGAAAGTCCACAAGGACAGTTGAGCTGGGACTGTTCCACAGGAAACTTGGGGCAGGGAGTTAAACATTTGAAATGAAATGCACAGACAAGAAAAATGTTTTCTCTAAGACTCCAACAAACACAAGAAGACTGTTTTTCTATCCTGTCAAGGACCTGGTCAGGAGGGTTGGAAGAACAGATTCCTTTGGGAGAGGGTCTGTGAGAAATTTGATGCCCCAGATTTGAGTATGACTTCTGGTTGCACCCCAGTCACCTCAGGGTCAGGGTTGTGGGGCACCTCTCACCTCATTTTGGCATTGGACGGATTTCCTGGCCTGAGGCACTTGTCCTCTGTACCAGTTGCTGGCATCAACGAAGCTGTCAATCTGCTCTTTAATGACGTCATGGCTGGAGCGCTGCAAAGACAGAGATTGGTCGCCAGCCATTAGGCATCATGACCGGGGCCATGGGTCAGGGTTGTGGGCCACCTCTCACCTCAGTTTGACATTGGACGGATTTCCTGGCCTCAGGCACTTGTCCTCTGCACCAGTTGCTGGCATCAATGACGCTGTCAACCTGCTCTTTAACGACTTCATGGCCGGAGCGCTGCAAAGACAAAGATTGGTCCCAGGCTGGAGGCATCATAACCTGGGCCATGGGTCAGGGTTGTGGGCTACCTCTCACCTCAGTTTGGCATTGGATGGATTTCCTGGCCTGAGGCACTTGTCCTCTGCACCTGTTGCTGGCATCAATGAAGCTGTCAACCTGCTCCTTAATGACTTCATGGCCAGAGCGCTGCAAAGACAGAGATTGGTCCCCAGCCAGGAGGCATCAAGGGCATGGCCTTACCAATGGGGGAGATGCCTACCTCCCATTCTGGCCCCCAGATCAGGCAGAAAGGGGCATCTGCAATGACCTCTAGGCAGGGAAAGAATGACATGATCCCGTGATGACCTCCAATTAACAAGTGGGTAATAGAGGCAGTCCCCAACACTCAGCTTCCTTTTCTGTTAGCCATGACCTGGACCATGAACATGACAGAGCCTCCAGGCTTCTGAAACCTACCAACCTGCTCCTGCCCATGAAGTGTTTCCCTCATCCCATGCTGTCCCTCACCACCCCCAACAAACACATACCCGGGATATGGGGTGAGTAGTGTAGGTCTTCCTAACTTTGACCAACTTTGTGGCCCGGCTAGGATATTCCTTTCCTGGAATTCCCACAGTGACCCGACGGGTCCTCCTGCCAGAGGCCGATGGTAGTCGGCGGTGGGGCTTGTTTGGATTTCTGCGGCCACAGGCACATATCTGCCTCTGGGCTTTCTTCTGCCCAGAGCCTCGGAAGAACGAGAAGCAACACAGAGACATCCTAGTCTCCTGACCCTCTCCACTCAAGTGAGCTGGAAAGGCAATTGTCTCTAGAATGTGGGTTCCTGGTTGCCATGGTTCTAATTTTTGTGGGGGATCGGTCACCAAGGAAGTGAGGTCACCCCTTCAAGATTCCATGATGTGGGCCCTTCCTCCAATCAGAGTCACCCTAAGCCCCCTCTGAGCTGGTGACCTCTCACCCTCTTCACCCATGTTATCTCCATACCTATACACCAATATCCAACACATTCCTTTCCCCAGCTCCCTGGGAAGGTACGAGGCTCCCTGCTTGGGGATAAAGCTGTGTTCACACCTCCTTTTTCTTGTGTGTTCTGTGTCCTGGGGAAGACTCTGTGACTCTCAGGGCCTCTCGCAGGCTCCCATCCTGCCCAATGAGGATGATGCTGGCCCTTAGCACCTGAGGGGCAGTGTCCAATGAATCTGATGAACAAACATAGAGGTGAAAGAGTGACAAGCATGAGTGGGACACAGCATGAAATACTAGACCAAACAGGCTTGGGTCCAGCGTGTGATCTCAGGAAAGTCACTGTTTATTTGGCCTCATTTTCAAGTCTGCATCTTTCATGTTTGAATGAACAGGAAATTCAGATATTATCCCTCATTGGCCTAAAACCTCACAGTTTTCTCGTATTATGTTGAGCATTGGTCCATGTGCCTCATGTGGGTCTGGGTGGTGGGAGCTTTCAGTGGCTTTGAGTGAGTTCAGCCTCCGGCTGGGAAATTCCTTGTGTGTCCACTGAGGGCTCACTATCTGGCTTCTGAACAACGTGGAGTATAGCCCAGGTGATGGGATGTCACCCCCATCATTCTCTGGTAGTCTAATTCTTGATGTCCCTTTCTTTCCCTCGATTTCACTTTCTCTCTTTGTCTGTGTCTCTGTCTGTCATATCTCTGGAACAAGTACCCATGTTTTGACCTGCCCTATATAGAGACCTCAAGGGAAAAAACCCAGGGAGTACCCAGGCCAACAGGCAGGAACTAAGCCTCTCAGTCTAAACTGCATCCTCACAAAAACCAGATCAGTGACCTTGTGAGAAAATTTGTTCCCAGTGGAGCCTCAGTTGAAACACATCTCTTGCTTCAGCCACACCTTTAGGCAGAGGCACCCAACCCAACCACATCTAGATGCCTCCTCCACAGACCTTGTGTGTGTTAATATCTGTACCTTAGGGGTGCAAAGTTTGAAAACAATGTTATTTGTGCCTCAGTTTCCCCATTAGACACTCAGCAATAAAAAAAAACTATGCTCTCTGAGGTTATGGAGAGAGGTAAAAGTTAACATTTGGAAAATGTAGGGAACACTTGGCGTATCACAAGGGGCGTGTTTCCATGTTCTAAATCCATTTACACACCCATTTCAGTGTCTCTAAGCACCTGAGAGTGGGGACCAGCAACTGACCAATTGTAGGAAGCACTCCATAACAAGATGAATAGTAGAATGAATACCACTATGGAAGGCCTTACCTATGTCCTGTCCTGCCTGTCTGTGAGGCTTTATTCATGGTTTGAGGCCTGAAGTTCTCAAGGTCCTGGGAACTTCTGGAGAAGGTTGGAACCTCTTGGTGGTGGTGAGGATGGCTGTCAGGCTCAGCCAATCCTTCACCAGGGAAAAGCAGGAGCACTGAGCTGAGCACAGAAGGAAGCCAAGGCAGGAGCAGACACTGCCCAGGAAGCTCAGGTGGAACAGACAGAAGCCAGACGGACACTCTCAGGGTTCAGGTCACCAGTTGCTCATGCCACATGGAAGGCCCTGGGCTGAGATACATAAATGGCTCATTTGGATGCTAGAAATTTAACCTTTGTTTAAAATTAGAGTTGTGCCTAGTATTGAAATAAGCTGAGTGAAATCTGTGGAGCTGTGTGTGGGGTCAGGACAAGGACCTCATTCCCAGGAGCAGTTAGAGGTGTGTTTCTCATTCCCAGATATGGATGGGTGTGTGGAGCTGGAAACCTGCAGCCCTGGAGGGAAAACCTCAGCTTCCAAGGAAGGAGCCAACAGGACAGCAGTCAGGGAGCTGCCAAGCCTCTACATCCCCCACCTAAAACGAACTGCTCCCACAGTGTTAGCCTCAGAAGGGGGTGATTCTGACACCTGCTGGGAACAAGTGCAGGCATCTTGAGGCATTTTCCAAATGTTACCTTGTACCTCTGTCCATCACAGGAGGACAAATATGGACGATCCCACTTTCATGACATTCCTGTTTCCTCATATGCACAGACAAGGCAAGTAGAAGTGTGGCCGCCAGAGGATGGGAGGGAGGAGGATGGGGACTTAGTGCTACAATTTTGCAAGATGAAAAAGTTGTGGAGGTGGGGGTAGGGATAATTTCACTTCAGTGAGAATATAGGTCATACCAGTGAATTTTAGACATAAGAACAACTCAGATGGTCAGTTTTGTGTGACGTGTATTTCACCTCAATTACCTTTATGAAGCCGGTGGCCGGGCGCTGCCCAGAAGCTGAGTTGCACTGACATCATCTCGAAGGACATGTCCTGGACATCCTAGGGCTGGAGCTTGGGCAGCAGGTTCTCACCCATTGGATCCAAGGGCTCAGGAACTTCCCTGCCGGTGGGTTCAGGGCCCTGGGCTGGGCTTCATGAACCTGGTCCTGCACCTGTGCATAGGGCAGAGGGGAGATGTCTACGAAGGGCCTGGTCAGGGTTGGATAGTTTGCGTGCTAGAGTGGGAGCTGGAGGAAACCCAAACCACACCCCCACAGCTTCAGGACTCCTGTCCTAAGAATCACAGATGCAGTCCCAGCTCTCAGCACAATGTGCCTCTTCTCTGGTGGTTCCATAGATGGTGAGGCTGTTCTCCCAGCTGAGGCCTTTGGGGAAAATCCCAGTAAGTGCTTCCTATCCTGGGACCCTGCTCCACTTGCTGACCTTCAGGAACTTGGGTCAGGGAATGGTCAGGCTGTGGGACAGAGACACCCAGTCAGACGATTGGAATGTTAATTCAGCTGCTACTTCTTTCCAATTTCTAAGTCTACAGACACCTCATGCCCACACCCTCCTCACATACACACTGTCACTTAATCCCAAATGGTGGCTCCTGGAAAGAGAGCCTGGCATCCACCCCACTTATCCTGATCCCATTCAGCCCATCCCAGGAACACATCTAAAGGCAGCAGGAGAGCACATGTGCACTGTGGTGGCACCAACACAATGACGGGTCCCCTCAGACAGACTACAGCTCCCATTCTGCTGGACTTGTTGGCCCTATGCTCTGTGGCCTGTGCAGCAGCAAGGCCACACTGAGGATGCCCACAGAGCTCCCTGTGGCCTCTCAGAGCTGGGGACACCTGAAGCCACAGCCATAAGAAACCCAGTCCTCAATCCCACACCTGCAGGAAACCAAATTCTACCCCCGGCCAGGGTGGATTGGAAGCATCCCCTTTCCTCCTAGACAATCAGGGGAGATCATAGTCTCAGCTGAATCCTTGGTCTCCTGAGCCCAGAATGAAAGGAATCACTTACACAACACCCTGCTCCTGACTGCAGAGCTGTCAGATAGCCAGCAATGTGTAGAGTCACTAGGCCAGTGGAGATATTGCTCCACAGCAATAAAAGACGAAGCCACATACTTCATGAAATCAGGTCCCATCCACCCTGTGGTATCAGCAGAGGTGGTCAGGTTTAGGGGGAGGGGCATGACATGTATTAAACCTTTGGCTTAAAAATTATCATAATCTGCATTCTACAATTTGGGGAAACTGTGTCTTAGAAGCCCAGTTAAATAGACACAAGGCCTAGAGCCCTGAATTTTATGCAGATCTGGGATCTTGATCCTCCTCTTCCTGACTGTATCTCTCTGTGGATTTCCGTTTCCATTCTACACTTTGATTGCTGTGCGTGTGTGCCCATTTTAGAATTTAGATTGTCTTTGCACATTTTGTGGGACATTTTGATATCAAAGATAGTAATCTTCTATTATGTATATATTACAAATATTTCCTGCCATTTTAACTTTAGGTCTTAAGTTGTAAATTTACATACAGTGGCTGTCTTAGATTGTAGTTGCTCTGAGTCTGCATATTCTGAACCGTGCTTGCTGAAGTAAATATTGGAAGCACCCACTGCTCCATCGTGCCTGCTGGTCCTAGTGCAGTAGTACAGGTCCTGCTCCTGCCCTATTATGCCAACTGTTATGTCCAAGCCCCTCTGCCAGGTGAGGGACCTCTTCGGTCAATGGGTGCTAGATGGGGAAGCCATGAGATATTGTGGGTGTGTAAGAATGTTTCTTTATTATGCGAGCCACTGGCAAAGCAGTTCTTTACAACAATTCCATATAGGTAGGTACACTGACTGGTTTACAAATATTTCTTTCCC
This sequence comes from Antrozous pallidus, assembly GCA_027563665.1. NCBI lineage: Eukaryota > Metazoa > Chordata > Mammalia > Chiroptera > Vespertilionidae > Antrozous > Antrozous pallidus. The sequence goes on from CM050522.1 coordinate 86,028,844, forward strand.
CCAAAGCAGTAGCCTCCTCTGTACCTACAATCTCACCAAATAAGCCCACACTGCCTCTAGAGCTACAGCCTCAATTAGCAGCAATACCTGAGCTCTAACCGCAGTAGTTTCAGTAGCCTCTCCCTCTAGCCTCTGTCTTCTGTCTCACTAGCCTCTAGCTACTCAGTAATATGTATGATTCTACTTTAGACAAAAAAGGCTTCCTTCTAAGTAGTGACCTTGCTGTACACATATATAGTCCTTGGACAACCTGATGCATATTCCTATGCTCAGAGTGGCCTTGGCCATCCTGTGTAGTATAGATAGGACCTTTCACACTCAAATTAGCCTTGAGCATCTGGTGACTCTATCATTGTTCCCACAAGCTGCCACACCCATGTCACTGTCCTACATACAGAGGAAAGGCAGAGTCACAGAGGACCCGGGACCTGGAGTCACCTTTCCCTTGCTTTGGAGGGATCTGGGCTGATTCATCACCTTTCAAATGCTAATCCCATTGCATGTCCTTGAAGAACATTCTCAGCAGACAGTGGAGCAAACATCCATCCATGATGTCTTCAGTGCAGGTGGTATGGCAAAGTAGTTCAGCTTTGACATATGAACCAGGAGTTAATAGTTAATTTCTGGGTCATAGAACATGCTCGATCCCCAGAGGGGGGAGTACAGGAGATGGTCGAACTTTAGTTGATTGATGGTCCTTTCTCATCAATGATGTTTTTCTCTCTCTCCTCTCAGAAAAAAAAATCTATTTTCTGTCTTTTCTTTCCCTAGCATGAGACTGCACATGCGGCTTTTATACATTCCCTACAGAACAGAAAATCAACAATAATTAACAATCAAAGCCCTCTCCCTACACGTTATTGAAATGCCAACATAACATACATTCTACATTCTAAAAATTACATTTCTACAAAGTTTCCCACTTGTAAGGAATATATTGCCAACTTACTTTGTTGTATTAGGAATTCCACAGGCTTCAAAATGTTTCAGAAACAACCATAGCTTAATTCCTTCATTTCATAGGCTGACTAGGACATGAAAACATAGATGAAACAGTGTGAAGCAGTTCAGTTTTTAAGCACAGATCAGGTCCTCTTAAAGGAACAATGTAAGTGTACACAGTAGACTAAAACATTCTTTACAAGAAATAAAAAGATGCACAGCAGAGTCCCTGTGTACTTACAGATGCGCATACCCCATCCAGTTAAATTGTGCCTGAAAATCCCTGTTCCTGACCTATGAGGAGAAAGCTAGTGCTCAAGTCCCCTGAATGACATATGTGATGGGATGAGTTCAAATCCCACCCACAGCACCTGAGCTCAGGAAGCCTGTGTCCATGACAGAGAAAAAGATAAAGGAGCAAGTTCAACTATTCAAGGTCTTTCCTGATCAGAAATTTTTCCAACTTCAAGGTTTTTCCTGCTCAGAACTTTGTCCAACTGTCAACTGTCTGAGGCCACTGGGGCCCACTCAGGGGACCTGCTCCCCTCCTGTCCTGCCCAAACTACACAGCCGGTCAAATTTGCCTTAGAAAAATGAAAGGACGGTGTATAACCATCGCTGTAAGAACTGTGGGCTCTCTTGGTTGCCATGAGGCCCACAATATATGCCACACCTTTCAAGCTATTCAACTATGAATACAAAATACTTCACATGATGTGAAAGCTAATCCAAATTCCTGGTGTTCCCTTTACAAAATCACCAGTTGTCCAGGTACCTTAATTAGAACCCACATTCACAAGGTACTTTAAGTGCCCTCTTCCTCTAGGACAGAGAGAATCCTCTGGGTATAAATTGTATATTTATGGCAAATAACTTTTAGAACCTGAATTCTGGCTTTGTTAATTTTAGAAGACATGTACCTGACACTGGTTTGAGCTTGTTTTTCTTCTTTAAAAAAGATGGGGTTTTTTTTATTATTTGTTTTCTTGTAGTCACCAATCACTAGCCTATAATAAACATTTCTGATGTTGCTCAGTAATACACCATATTGTTTTTTCTTTTTAGCTTTACACCCCCTTTATCCACTTTTACTATCCCACATCCCTGGCAGCCATTGTCTGTCCTCTGTATCTCTGAAGCTGTTTTGTTTTTTAATTCCACATAAAAGCGAGATCAGATCTATTTGTCTTTCTCTGTCCAACTTGGCTCACTTAGCATCATGCCTTAGAAGGCCATCTATGCTGTTGCATATGTCAAGATTTCATTATTTTTGATGACTGAATTCAAGACCTGGCTCACCAATTGTGCATCAGACAAGGTCCAGCTGACCTGCCCCTAAGGGGCCCATTGGGATGGGTCACCCCAGGAGAGAGGCTGCAGATGTTTGGCTGGCCAGCCCTGCCCCCGTTCAGGGTGTTGGGGGCACAAGGGTTTGGGGGCCCATATCAGGCTGGTTGCCTGCCACAGTATGTTTCATAGCCACTAGTTGTTCTGGTCATTTTGCCATTGTCCCGGGGCTTTTATATACATACATCATCCTCTACATTATATATGTATTACATCTTCTTTATCCAATTATCTTTTGATGGATTCTTACCTTGCTTCCATATCTGTACTATTAACGGTAATGTTACAAGAAATATGGAGGCACATATATACACTTGAATTTGTGTTTTGGATTTCTTCAAGTATTCAGAAGTGAAATTGCAGGGACATATACTAGTTCTGGTTTTAATTTTTTTTAAAGAATTTCCGTACTCTCTTCCATAGTGGATGCTCCAACTTACAATCTTACAAATAGTGTGCAAGTGTTTCTTTTTCTCCATATCCTCACCAATACTTGTTATTTATTGTCTTTTTGATAACAACCATTTTGGCAGTTGAAAGTGATATATTGTGGTTCTGAATTATACTATTTCCTCCTTGATTAGTGAGTTTGAGCATCATCCAAAATTTAATTTTCAATGCTACTGAATAATCAGCACTCCATGTAAAACAGAAACCACTACCATTCTTATCCCTCAAGAATTAAATTATATTACACAAAAATATCAATGATTTTACTTGTAAAGACAAACTTTAAAAAGAAAAAAGATCTGAAGTAACTAAAAATACTTTGGAACCAGAGCCCAAAATGAGGCTCAGCTAGGATATTTATATTTTGCTGGTCATCTATGCCTATTCCCAAAGCAGCCTCCACTATCACCTCCATTCCATAATCCTTCACATCACCCTATTCACAGCAATACTTCCTTACCCTTTGTCTCTTTCTCTGCATTACCTTCTGTTCAGAGCACGCAGCACATTCCAAGTTCACGTTATACATGTGCTGGCTGATTTGACTCTTTCATGCAAACATGCCATCATGACAAGCTCTTTGGGTTGACCACTGCATTACTAATGCCTGGCCTATAGGAGGCACTTAATATATACCTAATAATGGAGCCAGGGAATGAATTCCTCTAAACATAGGCTACAAATATGATGAAATCCCAATCAAAATTCCAAGGGAATTTGATCACATGATGAAAAATTCATACATACTAAAATTTAAAATATGAGTATCTTTTGAAACTAATTTTATTTGCAGAAAATGATTCAAAACTAGTTTAATAAATGTTCAGAGGTACCTATACAATGATGATCATAATAGAATTGTTCATTAACCAGAAAACAAAATAATTTTACATCCATTAAGTATAGCCAAACTATATGATTTATGATGGAGCAGGACAAAAGATACTAGAAGTTATAATGTTCCAGAAATATTTTATATTGATAGAATACATTATCAAACAGTGATATAACAAAAATGATTTATAAATACAGTTAAATATATATTTACATATACAGTGAGCACATCTGAAAGAATACATAGAAATATACGTATGATTTCCAACTTAGTGTGTGAATGACCACTTATTTTAAACTTTTCCCTTTTCCACCAATAACTATAAAATATTTGTGCAGTAAAAAAATCCTCTTTTATTTTGGAAAAGAAAAAATTGTATCTAGTTCAATTGCGATATTACAAAGAAATTGGTAAATTGAAGAAATTGGTCTCAAGTTATAAATTATGGGTGAATTTGAGTATTGAAAGGGGGATTAAAGAAGTGTGCCCACTAGAATGTCAGGGAAAGAGGAGTCAGTTTTGTTTTGCCTAAAAGTGGACAGTTGTTTTAATTTTTGTCTGAACCAAATTGTACTTGTAAAAATAAATCCTATTCCTACAATCAAATTGCATTATGGCAAGACATTGGATTCAGAAGTAGATACACTCAACTAATTGTATCACAGCACATTAATGCAATAAAATTCAGACACACAAATATTTCAGATTGGTTCCTTCTTCATTCTCAACATGTTTTCTTGTTTTTATTCCGGTGCATTCTGCTTCATTCTTTTCTCAGCATAGTCTTAGGACACTCAATTGCCTGGTTCTATGCTGAAAATTTTACATGTATTTCTATTTCCACTCTATTCCACATCATATTTTCCATTTTCTAAGCTGTTTTAAATTTATTTTTCTAGTCTTTTAAATCGCATACTAACATAGCTGAAGAAGAAGATTTACATTAATGTCATGACAAAAGCACAACTTCCTACATTGTTTTGATTATTACACTTTTTTCTTGTTTTTATGTAGAAATTCATTGCTGGAAATTACAGATATCCAGCAAAATATATGGCATTTGTTGTGTTACCCTTAAAGATAACATTTTCTATTTTCTGACACCATTGAACTTTTAGCTAAAACCTAAATGAGAGATTTCCAAAATGAGATATTTGGAACCCAATCATGTTTTGCATGAGATGAAAGTCCATAAAAATGAGCTCATGTTTAAAATAATTTCCACTTCTGCTGTCAAACATTCAATGACTTCCCTCCATCTCAGAATCAAGGTCTGAGTGTTCCACTGGTAGGACCGGATGTTACTGGAACACAGAGTGTCACTTGTGAGTTCCTAGGAGCCACAACTCAGGTGTCCCTCCCAGTGTCAGGAGCCCCAGGAATTGCTGCACAATAATGTCTGGAGAGGACCTGGGAGTCATGGACACAGTTTCTGTGGACTGAGCAACATGAAGAATCTACTCCTGCCCTTGCCCATCTCCTGCCTGACCTCACCTCCCATTCTTACTGAGCTGCTCCAGGGCTGAGAACTAAGCCCGGAATTCCTCCTTGAGCTCTGTTTGATATTTCTGGGCAGCCTGCTGCAGCAGCACCAACTCCTCCAGTACTTTCTGCTCCTGGGGCCAGAGGAAAGGAGAGGATGCAGATACTGCAACAACAAAAAATTGAGATTCCTAGGAATAAATTTAACTAAGAAGGTAAAACACCTGCACTCAGAGTACTACAGGACATTGAAAAAATATATAGAGGAAGACTAAAAAAAATGGAAGAATATACTGTGTTCATGGATTGATAGAACCAACATGAATATATCCATACAAAGCATTCCATAGATTTAATGCAACATATATTAAGATACTAACAGCGTATTTCACAAACTAAAATAAACTTTAAAAATTTCATATGGAATGAAAAAAGACCCCGAAAGAGCCGCAGCAATTCTGAGAAAGACTAATAAATTTGGAAGGATCACAATACCTTCTCAAGCAATATTACATAGCCACTGGGCTCAAAACTGCCTGCTACTGGCACAAGAACAGACATGTGGACCAATAGAACTGAACAGAGAACCCAGAAATCAACCCAAGCCATTTTTAATTAATATTTGATAAAGGATGTGTGAATAAAGAAGGATTCAAGATAGTTTCTCCCATAAATGGTGTTGGGACAGATACATGCCAAAAAAATGAAACCAGACCACCAACTAACACCATACAAAAAAATAAACTCAAAATGGATAAAAGGCTTAAATGCAAACGAAAAAACGATAAAAATCTGAGAGGTATCCAGAGGGAACAAAATAACAGTCATCTGTCAAACAATATCTTTACAGATATACCTCCTATGGAAATGCAAATTAAGGAGGAAATAAACAGCTGGGACTACATACAAATAAAAAGCTTCTACACAGCAAAAGAAACCATCAATAAAATGCAGAAATCCCACTTCCTGGGAGGACATATTTGCCAAAATTAACTTGGGTAAGGTTTGTTTTGTTTTGTTTTGTTTTGTTTTGTTTTGGCAACAGAGGTCAGCTTTATTGAATGTGTTACAATGAAGCAAAAACCTCCACCTTGTATTAAAAAAGCTGCTGTTTGAAACTCTCTGCTACTGTTAGTCCATAGTCCTATAAACTATGTCATTATAAACTCTGTCACTTTAAGATACTCTGTTATTCTGTAAAATTACTTTGATTTTTGTTCAAATAATAGAAAATGATGAACTTAACTGTCTGACCTTGCAAGTTAGCCTTCCAATGTAATAGACTAAAATAGACTAATACTGATAATAATTATGCTAAGTAAACACTCATAATTTATCAAGGTTACAACTGTATGTAAAAATAACCCACACATAGCCCTTTGTAATATCTGCAAACAAAGAGGCTGTAAAAGTGTAAATAAGGAAACACTTCCAGGATGGATTGCTGAGAGATTTGGAAGAGACACTTCCCTCTGGGCTGCACCCAATAAATGACTCCTAATTAATTGGCTCATTAAGGCATCTTGTATCTCATCTGATGATTTACAATACAACATTTGGAGACCCCAGCGAGATAAGAGACAGGAGATTACCTGCACCTAGTCTTGGACACCTGTGGTGGATGGCCTCCCCGCCTGGAGGCTAGGCCCTGAGGATCTCTAGGGGAGGGGGCCCCCTGATGAAGTTTCAGGGCCCCAGAATTGCTTCTCCGTGGTCATGACAGCTAGACAAGGTACACAAGACATGCCTTTGCATTCTTTTGGAGTCATCAGAAAAACCCTCCAGACGTGAGTGGGAATATAAACTTGATTAAGAAATTTTAAGTTCATTTTTCTGTTTGGGATTAGCCATTCCGTTACCAAGAAGAATTCTGAGGTATGGGTGCTGGGAGTGTCCCCAGGTCAATTTGGGGAGTTGGGCATTGTTTCAGTTATCTGCTGAAGTTCAGGCTAGTCTATGGAGAGAGTGTGAGTACAGATGTTTCTTCTTATGTGTGTGTGTCTTAGTGTAATTATATGCTCATTAACAGGTCTGTGTAAAAGCAAAAGCTACACTGATTTATTCTGCATTTCTGTTGAATTGTCTGGCTAAAACATTTGATTCATTAAAGAGTGAACCCTAGATCATCTGCAAAAGTCTCAAGCAGTGCTGCGGAGAATTATTTTTCTCAGGGACATTTGCTCTTTGTCATGGAGGGAATCAACTCACATAGCTAATAAAAATTTCTGTCCATTGGTTGCTCTTCCCTGAGTTGTGAATTTGATGTGTTAAATTGAAATTTTGATGTTCTGGAGTAGATTTAAAGGTATAAATTTCTGAAAGGGTTTCAGCAGCGAATATAAAGCCAGGCTAGGTTCCAAGATTGCTTGACTCTGAGATAGACTGAAAGAAAAGCAAGAAAAAATCTTTTCAAGTTAACTCTTTGCAACAAAGTGGTAAATTTCAAAGACCAAAAACTTGTTATTTATGGTTTTTCTTATCTCTTTTGGTGGATGGAGACTCTCAGGACAGGGCTTGCCAAAAACTACCACAGTGCCATGAGATATACAGGCCTTGCCCCTGTCCATGACATTATAGTCCCCCTCGAGCTACCCGAGGAAGAAGAAAGAGTGAAGTAGGAGGTTTCTTGCTCCAAGCCTAGCAAAATAAATTTTGGAACATCAAAGAGAAAGCAATCCAACTAGTGTTATTATAAACTAGAGGCCCGGTGCACGAAATTTATGCACAGGGGGTGGGGTGTACCTCAGCCCAGCCTGCACTTTCTCCAATCTGGAACTCCTTGAGGGATGTCCAACTGCCCATTTAAGCCCGATCTCCGTAGATCGGGCTTAAATGGGCAGTCACACATCCTTCTCACAATCCAGGACTGCTACCTCCAGTCTGCTTCTCTGATTGCCCCTAACCACTTCTACCTGCCAGCCTGATCACCCCCCTAACCACTCCAGCTTAATTGATGTCTAACTGCTCCCCTGCCAGCTTGTTTGTCCCCAACTTCCCTCCTTTGCCAGCCTGGTCCCTCCTAACTGCCCTCCCCTGCTGGCCTGATCACCCACACCTGCTTTCCTTGCAGGCCTGGAACCTCCCAATGGTTTTCCTTGCTGGCCATCTTGTGTCCACATGGGGGCAGGATCTTTGACCAAATGGGGGTAGCCCTCTTTTGTGTTGGAGTGATGGTCAACCTGCATATTACTCTTTTATTAGATAGGATAGAGGCCTGGTGCATGGGTGGGGCCAGCTGGTTTGCCCTGAAGTGTGTCCCAGATCAGGGTGAGAGTTCCCCTGGGGTGTGGGGTGGTCTGTGTGAGGGGCCTGTTTTGGTTTGCAGGCCAGCCATGCTCCCCAGCGACCCAAGGGGAGGTCCTGTGAACTGGGATTAATTTATATTCTACAATTGAAACTTTGTAGCCTGGAGTGGAGCCAAGCCTTCTGCTGGCAATATGGCTACAATATAATTGGAACATTATAGCCTGGAGTGGAGGTTTAGGCTGGCCAGAGCTACAGAAGTTTGGCTTCCTCCATCTCTGGGTCAACCCTAGCCTCTGCTCCCTCCAGCTCTGTGGCTGCCGCCATTTCTGTTGGGATTATGCATCTTCTATCATTGAAACTTTGTAGTAGTCAGTGGAGACCTAGGCCAGCAAGGGAGGCAGAAAGCTTGGCTTTCTCCATTGCCAGGGAAACAAAAGCCTCCCTCCTGCTCTCAGTGCTTGCAGCCATCTTGTTGGGGTTTATTTGCATAATTTGCTCCTGATTGGCTAGTGGATAGGGCCATGGATGTGGCTTGATTGGAGGTATGGTCAATTTGCATATTACTCTTTGATTAGATAGGACAACTATCTATGGATCCCATAGACCCTGGTTATGCCTCTTGTGTGGTCTGTGGTCTTCTTGGTTGTAGGTTTCGTTTGACTTGTTGTTTTCAGTCATTTATTAGGCCCTCCTAAAAGACATAGCTGGTCCAACCCCCTTCCTACCCTCCTTATGGTATCTGTGATTGGATTGAAAACCATTTCCTTCAAGGGACTTTCCAGGATTTTGATCCTTAAGAAATCTCCCTACACATCCTTAACCTCCACTGACTAAGAGTAATTTTTCTCCACAGGTAGCACCTCAGCCCCTGGGAGGGAAAAAGACTACAGTGAAGGCATGAAATTTTCTCTGAAACTCCAGCTTTCTCCCCTCTGTAGTATTTGTCTTCCTCTAACTCTCAATAGGAAAGGGAGACAAGCAACAGGTCCTGGGATCTGTGAAAGTAAATTGGGATAAAGCTGGTAAGGTTTCCCATTTGCAAAAGTGCTGATAGGGTTCAGTACTTGTTGCTGCTGTAGGAGGAGGGGCTAATGTCCTCTCACAGTGCCTTGGACTCCCCCAGAGAAGCTGAAAGCTTTAACCCCTTAGACTAAAGGGTGACCCAAGACATTTGGTTTGGGATGAGGGCAGGGTGCAGAAGACCTGTTCTTACTTATAGAATAAATGGTAATGCAGATAGAGGGGGTTGGGGTGAGTCAGCAGGGAGACATGGGTTTTTGTTGATGTTGGTGGCTGCAAGCCACTCTGCTGGTGTCCTTGCTTTCTCACTGATCTGAGTTGTGCTACATCAATGCCACCTTTTCTGCCAAGAAAGAGGACAAATGAGAAGGCAAGGGCCTGAAACCCAAGCCACCACTACAGCAGTGCTTTACTATGTGCAAACCAACTTTCCCTGCAGCCCGGGTTGTGTTTGGTTTGCCAGTAGGAATCAAGCATTGATGAGAGACAGGGACGGCAAAGCTCTGTAACTGATAAACAGGGTTAACTGAAGAGGGCCAAGGGAAGTGATACTCCCTAAACAAAAGTGCTAAGAAGAGATCAGAAGTTTCAGACTCTCCCAGAGAGAAGTCTGAGTAAGGGACTGGCCATGACCCCACTGGGTTAGGAGGACCAGAGGCTGCATATGGAACTTATAGACCACAGTTTGCTAAGCAGGGTTCCAGGCCCAGTTGCAAAGCGGATAAACTGCCTGTGTACAGCAAACCAAGTTTCTTCCATGCCGGGATACATTTCAGGGAAATTGAACAGCCTGTGTTTGTGGCTAGAAAGAAAAACTGGCCACCGTACACAGCCCTGAAAGTGGCCTACAGAAAATGGTATAAGAGATTAGATAATGCCTGTGTCTCCATGGATATAACTGCAGACACAAAAGATTAAACTGTCAGAAGCAGCTGCTGTGCCAATTTTATACTTCATTATGTGAATATATTAGCATTTAATTCTCTTGCAGATTAGAATGCAGTTACCCAAAGGCAGGTGTCCAAATGGGTAAAGAAAAATACCCATCAGGTTTTGGACTCTGAGAGACAGTTGGCAGCCTGTATGCTGCCTTGCAGACCTGTGTGACCATGCCCATGTCAGGGGTGGCACAAACCTAACTTTAGGAAGCTGGGGGATGCATGTTTGGAACAGAGGGAAGTAGTGAAGTGGTGAACACCAGCCCTCTGTTAAAGGAATTACAGATCCAGTGAGGTCCTATGACATGTGAGATCCTCTGAAGGAATAAAGCTTTCTTAGTCCATTCTGAGAGGGTGTGTCACCCCTACCAGAAACCATATGCAGTTTAAGGACAACACAAGTAGGGGAACCCTACTTCAGGGACAGCTGTAACTGTCTATTTGAATAGAGACACATTTTGAATTTCTTCTTGCCATTTGAAGACAGTTATATTACTCTGTAGAGTCCATGAAAAGGACTGACAAGGAAAATCAGATCTTAAACATGTCAGTATATTTTTCTCCTTATATAATCCCTCCAAAATTTGGCAATACTTATTAAATCATGGCAATCCATTTTTTTCATATATTCAGTAAGACTGGTTTCCAATAGTATTTTTATTGATCACAACTTTGACTGGATTGTCATGCTTTAAAAAGCCCTGTCTGAACTCTGAAGACTTGAAGCCAAAAAGAGTGTCATGGAGAAAGCCTGGTATCCTGCTTGGTAGCCCTGAAAATAGCTGGTGCTGGAACGTCAGGCGCATGCTCTACCATCACTGGTGGTTAGAATAGAAGGGGAGCAATAAGGACATCTCAGCATCCCTGTGGAACCCCACACACTCTAGGCCACGATGAGTAGGAGGGCTACTGAGATGAGCCTTAAAGCCTAGACATAGGTCTGGGGAGAGCCACTGCAGGTGAGGAATTCACCTAACTCAGCAGAAACTGCAGGCAGGCCTGAGGGCAGCTGGATGGCTTGGGTTCCTGGCTGGTCAGTGCTCACTAAGATTCAATCATGAATTTCAGGCAAAGGTAGTTACCATTTTAGTGTTGTTTATGTAACAATCAGGCCAAATTGAATACAACAGATAAATTGGTCTTGATTTGGCTCTTTGGTAAACATAAAGGTAATTTTACCATGCTCTGATTCTGGACTGCTCTCAGCTACAATGCTCACTCAGTGTGTGTGACCTTGGGCTGGGCCTAGCCTCCCTAACCTGTTCCCTGCTCTAGAATGTGGGAGACCTCCACCTAGCTCACAGGTTCTGCTGAAGACTCAGTGTCATTTCTGTCATCATTGCTCTCACCCTCAGCCCTCCAGGTGAGTCAGGGCAGGGAGCTCTGCACGTTGATTTCCTGCCTTGAACACATGACCACCTTGTGAAGCCTGCAGCATGGGAAGGTCACCCCTCCATGTCAATCATGTGGAGTGCTATAGGGGCACAGTGGGAAGGCTCAGAAAGCACACCCCTCTGTCTTTGTTTCAGCAGGTGGTACCTAAGGCCCTGAGCCCTTTTGTTTCCCTGTCCCATGGGATTCCCCTGCAGGGCAGACAGGGGGCGCTCTTCTTGGTGGTGTGAAGACAGAAATGGCACCAGGACCCTGGCATCCTGAGGACAGGCTGAGTTGCTTTGGGAAAGAAACCACCCATTAACCTGACAGCCTGGAAGAAGCTCAGAGCCAGCACATGGACAAGCATGGAAGTCAGAGACCTGCTCAGTGTGCCAGCTCTGTACCCCATCTTGGAACTGCCGGCCCCCACCCTGTGAACCCTGACCTGGGCCTCCTGTCCCTGAAACTGCCCAATGACCTGCCCATGGACCAAACAGATCCCTCTTCCTGATAATTGGTACCGAGAGGGTGAACATTTCCAGAGAATCTTTATTTGACAAACCACCAAAGCCACAATCTGAGCAGTTCCTGCTTCCCTCACACCCTCCTCTCTACAGACCTCTTTACTCAGTCTACCTTGGTGAACTGTTACTTGCTCAGTGAGTTGTCTTCCTTACAGTTTTTTCAATGTAACTGTGCATCTCTTGAGGGGGGAGAAAATGGAAAGACAATTTTAGGAAAGATGGGGGAGAAGGGTTAAGAGAAAATTCCTTTTGACAATGTCATGTTTCAAACTGCCTTGGGGAGGTTATCACTGGGTTCCTCTGAGCAAGAAGGTCTTCGTGGGACTGGGGTAGGGCTCTCATGTTGGTCACCTAGGTCCCTTCCCATATCTATGGAGCAGCTCTGTTTTGACCGGTTTGGGTTTCAAGTCTGCATAGGGTTCTGGTGCTGGAAACACTTGAATATATCCCATTTGGCTCAATGCAGTTTCTGACATTGAAGGAAACTGACTCCTGAATCAGAGCTAGTGGCCTGGGATCCCAGGGAGTTTTAGAGTCCCTGCCCACCAGCCCAGTCCCTGTCCCCAGGTTTGGCTGCCTCCCAGGAGTTGAAGGGACATTGGGAGACATATGGGAGACTTCCACATGCCTCCTCTGATGGGGGAGGCATGCACACCTGGAAACCTTTCCTCTACTTCTTCAGAAGAAGGATGGATGTGCTCTGCAGAGAGCCCAGGATGGCGTGCAGGGAGGTGAAGTTCCTTAGGCCTCTGCACTTCTGGGAAAGGGGAGACATGGGCTGTGAGGTGGGAGCTGCAGCTGTAGCATCAGTCCCCCTCAAATGACACCCCTTCCTGGTGGGACAGATGCCTAGGGTGGGCATATTTATCAACCAAAGACCAACTCTCAGAGCAAAGAGGATGCCAGCTTACCCCAAGGAAGAAGACAGATAGGAAGAAAGCCTCCCTGTACTGGAATCTGGACTGGAGGCTGTGCTGGGGCTCTGACCTCAGGCCTCAGTCTGAGAGCTGACCAAGCAGCAGAGGCATTTTACAAGGATCCGCATAGGGATGTTGCTGGGCCTCTCCTAACAGACCTTGGCCACCTTGATCCAGCGCTCCACCTCTTTGGCCCTGTCCTGGGGCGTCATTCTTGTGTCCCCAAGGCAGATGGTGATCACACAGGTGGCTACATGATTGAAATGTCTGGCAGTGGCTCAGACACTGGATGCCACTTGCTCCTTGCCAGGATTGGCCCTCTGGGACCAGACAGAGCCCGGGCACTGGTAGTGCAGCACCTTTTTGAGCAGCTCCTGGGAAGAAAGGCAAGTGTCACCCAGACCTGCTACACCCCAACTCAAGGCCCCTAGTCCCTGAAGTGGTCACTGGTCAAGACTGAAGCTCAGGAAGCTGATGATATACCTGAGCCTTGAAGACCATGGATTCAAACTCTGTCCACCGAGGGCACCAAGCACTGGGTGACCCAAGGCTCAAGACTGGTGGGGAAGGGTCAAAAGCATCTGCCTCCAGCCCATCCTCAGTGACTCCAAGCTGCAGGAAGTGACTCAAGTCTGCTCACCCCAAGGGCCCAGCTCACCGCTGGTCCAAATCCCCATTCAGTGCACATTCCCCTATGGCAGCTACCACCACAGTAGTTTGTTTCCCTTGTAGTTAAACACACATCAAGGGACTCATAAGTGCTGAGGCCGCTGAGCCTCATGGGCACATGAATGGGCAACCCATGGATCTGGCTGCACACAGTGAGCTCCCCTCCCCACAAACTGGGCCAGGCCCCATCAGCTTTCTGTCTTGTCTCCCTCATTTAATCTGCACAGCCTCTCTGTGCCGCAGGGCCTGGGGTGCCCTTCTTCACTCTCCACAGGTGGTCAGCAAAGCTTGGGGATTGAGAAAGTTGCTCAGGGCCCAGGGGTAGTAAAGAGATGGAGCTGAGATTTGCATGAAGATCATAGGAGTTTGGATTAGGGCAAGGCAGGTCAGGGCGGCCAAGGGCAGAGGGAAGCCTGTCCCACCCTGAGAGCTCCAGACTCACAGTATCCATTGCTGTCCGTTGCTAGGCCACCAGTCTTGTACAGGTCAGGGTGTTAAGCTTCTCCTCCCTTTTGAGGTGCTTTAGGGTCACAGCCCTGGGGTAGTCACTTGTTGGGGATGGACCTGGCTCTGTTGTTGGGATTCGGATCAGAGCTGGTGCTCCAGATGGCTCCAACACTAGCACCCCAGACCGGGCTCTAGCCCAGGGTCAGGCCCTTCCTCTGACCCTGGAGTGCGCTTGAGCTCTGGAGGTCTTTCTGGAGCTGGTTAAAGAAATGCTTCTCGCACTTGTTTCACTTTCCGGTGCATTTCCACAGACAGAAAAGATGCAACTACCTTTCAGAGAAGTCTAGCCCCTGAAACACCCCCACCCTGAACCCACTTCCCAATTGCCTTCCCAGACTACAGTCCCCTCACCTTCCCACTGTGCCTCAGTGGGCTCGAGATGCTCCGGCTCCACCCAAAGACTTCTGACAAGGCCCACCCCGGGTGTGGGGCAGGAAGGCTGTGTAGCAACAAGGCCTGCTTCTGGATAAACCAGGGGGAAAGGAGGGGCTGGCCAAAATGTTGTATCTGGTCTGCCAAGGCTCGCATCACAGAAGAGGTGGCCCTGGGGAGAGGGAGGTGGGCAGTATAGTCAGAGTCCTGTTCTTTCCTTTCACTCTGCCCTCCCATGGCACTTAGATTTGGGACTGAGCCTCTGTCTAGTCCCTCCACATCAAGGGGCCATCCCTGGGCCAAACCTGGGCCCTGTGTGGCTGTCCTATTTGTGGAAGGTGTAGGATCCAGCAGGTTTGACACAGAGTCTGTGTGAGACTCTTCTTCTACTGGCAGCTCTCCTGAAGGTCCTGTATGCTGTCCACCCCAGCCCTCCAGGCCCCTGGGCATCTGGACTGAGGACTGAGATAGATTTGTGAGCAGCCTGCTCACCACCTCCTGTTTGAGTCTTCCTGTGGGATTCAGGGGAGATTGATGTGGAGATGGACAGACAGAGCACAGTGGGTTTGAAGCTGTGACAGGACTCTGAGAGACAACTCAGCCCAGCCTTCCCTCTGGGTCTACAAGTCCAAGGACCTCACCCACTGTGCAATTAGGAGGGTCTCCCTCAGCCCAGAATGCACCCTCAGGCATGTCAGGACCCGTCAGGGGATATCAGCTTGCCATGGAGGCAGGAGAGGCTCCTGCAACTGCCACTGCACTCCGCCAACCTTGAGCCCAGCATTTGCCTGAGTGGCACTACCCTTGTGGGAGCGCCCTGACCACCAGGGGGCAGCCACTGTGTTGAGCATCTGCCCCCTGTTGGTCAGTGCGTATCATAGCAACCAATCATTCTGCTGTTTGGTCAAATTGCATGTTAGCCTTTTATTATATAGGATCCTTGGTGCACTCACCTTCCTGTCCTAACATTTCCTCTGGAATAGTTGGAAGATTTTTGAACTTTCAAGCATCTCCCATCTTTCCTCTGTCCTCCTCTCTGCCCCTACACTTATACATTTTTTTTTTTGCAATACCATGAAATGATACAGCTTTGTCCACTCTCAGGAGTTTTAACGGCATCCTTCAATGTCGAAGCTGAGGATGGTAAGCCACAGAATACTGATGTAATGCGACTTGAACAAGATAAATTTCTTTTTCTCACAAAATAACAAATCCACAGGCAGGTGGATCTAGGATAGAATTCACCTGCTCAGTGAGGTCAGGGTAAGCGTCTCTTCTCACTGTTCCCTCATGGCCACACAATGGCTGCCAGGACCAAAAGGTGGCCACAGCTCCCAGCATCAAAGAGAGAAAAACGGTCATCTCTTCACTATTGTGCTACTAATTCATCAGGGAGGAGAACAGCGTCTCAGAAATCAACTATGAGACTCTCTTGCATGAGCCCTTGTCCAGAACTATCCCAACTGCAAGGGAGTTGGGACAGTTTAGTGTCAAACTGCTCCTGAAGGAGGTGCCTCAGCACAAGAGGAGGAGAAGGAGGTGAGGGGAGGGGCAGTTGGGAAGTGTCTGAGGGGGAGCTTCCTGTTCCTGCTGTGAACACTAATGGCCCTGTACATTTCTTCTGTGTGGACTTGCAGAGAAAAGGAGTCCCGAGATTTAGGGATGACTGTTTCCAATAGATTTTCTAGTATCTTAAACTACTCTGTCCAATATGGTCAATATTAGCCACATACAAGTTTTAAAAATATGTTGTTATTGATTTCAGAGAGAGGGAGAGAGAGTCTTAGAAACCTCAATGATGAGAGAGAATCATCAATTGGATACCCCCTGCACAGATCTTAGGAGCTATCAAGCCTGCAAGCCAGGCATGTTCCCTGACTGTGAATCAAACCGTGACCTCCTGGATCATGTGTGGATGCTCAACCACTGAGCCACACCAGCCCTGAAGCCACATATAACTTGATAAAATTAAATTTATATTGATTAAAATGAAGTAAAATATAAAGGTCACTTATACATTTAGGTTTACTTTTGTGGATACCTGGGGAGTGCTGACTGGCTGGTTTTCATTCACAGCAAATAGAAATGAAAGGAAATGTGTCTCCCTCAGAGCAAGAGTGTTCACATGAGAATGAGCAGTTTTGCATGATTCATCCACATCTTTGCATGGGTCCCTCTGGTGCAGCACGCCTCCTTCAAATGGCATTCTTTATCTCTTTTCTAAAAAAAGTTTTGGCCAAGACCATTTTGGCTCAGTGGATAGAGCGTCGGAATGCGGACTGAAGGGTCCCGAGTTCGAATCCTGTCAAGGGCATGTGCCTTGGCTGCAGGCACATCCCCAGTAGGGGGCATGCAAGAGGCAGCTGATCGATGTTTCTCTCTCATCGATGTTTCTGACTTTCTATCCCTCTCCCTTCCACTCTGTAAAAAATCAATAAAATATATTTTTAAAAAATAAAAAAAGTCTTGATGGTGGTTTTAATTTTAATTATAGATTGTTCCAGTGGTGTCAGCGAACTCTGGTCCTTCAGGTAGAACCAGGGGTGTGTACCTTGTTTTTGTACCATCCTGTGCCAGTGGACCATTGCTCTTCCTAAAAAGAATTTGACTGCGAGTTAAATTCTGGGCTCATGGTAGAAGAAAAATAATTAAGGAAGCGTTTAGTGGAGGGAGTTGTTTTGAATCATTCCTGGTACAACCAAAGCAATGTTCTTCTTTCTATCCCAAGTTATTTTAAATTTTGTAAATAGCTACTCTGGTGGTTGTTGCTGCTCAAATAGCAAATCAAGCTACACCACTGAGGGAAGTGGAATGTAGCTCATTAAGTAATTTTTACTTATAACTTTAAGATGTGAAACAGGGCTTGGAAACTGAACCCCAGGACTTTCAGTGCACAGGCTCTAACCACTGTGGAGACAGCCAGGACTTGCCACTCATTTTTGTATGGCCTGGGAGTTAATAAGTCTTTGCATTTTTAAATGATCGAAACATTTTTTAAAAGAATGGCATTAAAAACAATTCTAAAGAATTCAATTACAAGGACCATAAGTCAAGTGTCATTGGAGCAGAGCCATGCCCGTTTATTGACAGATGGCCTAGGACCATCTCCTGCCTAGCAGCAGCAGCATAGAGTCACTGCAACAGAGACTGCATGGCTTAACCCTCCATGTTGGCATTTCTTCCACTCCCTGCACAGATAGAGTGAACAGCCTCTCAGGTCTGGACGGGCTGCCATCATAGTCACTTTCTGGCTAGCGGTTATGTCTCCATCCAGCCAGCTCTGCAGCCAGGTTGTGGCAGTCCCACCCCATCTCTCTCTGAGACTTTACTGTCCAAGTCTCCCCTCTGATCCAGGTCCATTTGAAGGTAGAGTGAGGAAAGAGAGAGCTCCAGGGACACACACAGATTGGGGACAGCCCAGTCATGCTCCTCCAGTACTACTCCAGGGTGACCATCCTCTGCTCCAGGTGAACAGGACTGCCTCTTAGCCTGAGGCTTGGCCACACCCCTCATCTGGATGTCTCCTTGTGGAGAGGCCCATTCTGAGTGGTGAGTACTCCGGGCAGCTGAGGGTACTGTGTCCTGCGGTGCTGGCATCGTGAGGCGGGCAAGAGTGCTATGTCCCTGCTGGGCATCAGGTCCTCACTGCTGAAGCTCTCTGGCCTGTGGTGGAGCGGGCCAGGTCAGAAAACCTGGTGTGAGGGCAAGGGAACACAGAGAGACACAAGTCAGTCCCTCGCTCATCTGCCTCCAGTGATCTGTGCTCCTCCTCCTGCTCACAGAACACAGGGAGCACTGCTGGGAAACCCAAAGCACATTTCTCAAAGGCTGGCATTGGGGATGTCAAGGATATGCTGGAATTCTCTAGAAGTTCACAGTGGAGTTTAAAAACAAAATAAGGTGGGAGGAAGCTGCAGAGCTTCTCCTAAAGTTGAAATTAACAACAGCAGTGAGGCACCACACTCTTTAGCCATTGGGACAGTGCACACAGAGACCATCTTCTGCACCATTAACAAGCTTAAACACCGTAAAGTAATCACACTCACCTCGTGTCCTCTGACCATGATGGACAGGAACTCCCATCCCTGTTCCTATTTAGAAGCTGCGGGAACTCAGCAGAGCCCATGGAGGCCCAGGTTTGCCTCTGCTCTGGTGACTGCCGCCTTATCCAGCAACTCCCAGCCTGGAGCAGCCTAGTGCAGGGAGGGCCACTAGGAGAAGAGAAAGGGAAGTAGGGCATGTGGAAGATGAGTGAGGATTGAGACCCAGGCCAGCAGATCTGTCAGGCAGCATCAGGCTGCAGGATGGCTGAGCAGCCCAGAGGACACCTCCACTTGCCAACTCCTGGCCCATGAAGACATCTGCAGTCTCAGCTTGCCAGAGACACAGCCTGCTATTTCACATGCTAGTTGCAAGTCACATGACCTGGGTGATTGTCCATGAAGAACTGTTGGCCACTAATACAACAGGTACCACTTAGCACCTGCTTCCTCTGTGGCAGTCACTCTGCTAAAAACTACAGGTGCAATTGCAAAAGAACAAAACAAACACCACCTCCCAACTCATTCAATTCTCAAAGCAATCTTGCAAGGCTGTGTTAAAACACCTTCAATGGTTTAAGGCAAGTGAGGTCACAGTCCAGCAAGTCCCACATCCAGAGAGTGGCAGGTGGGCGTTGAACCCACAGCTGTCTGGGTCTGCAGCCGTCTGTCACATCACCCGGCCCCTCTATGCACAGTTCTAATTCTGTGACACCCATTTTCATGAGTGCACTCACCTTGGCCACCCAGAGGGCCCATCTGTGACACCTGCTCCCAGCATCTACCCTCAAGGAGTGGAAGCATAGGCTGGGGCACAGTTGTGAATCCCACTTCCTCAGGCCTGCTCAGGAGTGTCACGTTAGTGGGGGAGCATGCTGGGCAGAGGGAAGGAGTGGGCTCTCAGGAGGGAGCGTCAGGTTCCACAACCAACTCTTACAGTGAGGCTGATTTGGTCTCATTGAGGCTGGAAAGGGCCAGGTGTCCTCTGAATCTTCTCCTGCGGTTTTCCACACACAGTGATGCCAAATCTCAGGGAGCCCCACCCCAGAGCCCCAGAGCCAGAAACCCTGGGATCCAGCCTCTGTCTAGGCAGCCCAGGTGAACGTGTGGCAGGCCGCAGTCTGAGAAGCATGGCATCAGACCATGAACTCGAGAGCAGGGCTTTCGTTTCTCTCCAGCCCCGGTGCACAGTGCTCTGTAGACAGAAACAGAAATGACAGGAGGCAAAGACCATGCACAAACAGGCAGTCCTTGGTTTACATCAGGTCATTTCGTGGTTACATCGCCATCACCCATCTATAATAATAAAATCCTAAGCAACCATCGCAACCACATGGATGACTGAATAGGCTGTGTGGGGTAACCAGGCCCTCAGGGGTGGTTAGTGAGGGGTGACCAAACAACTGAGCAGCAGGCTGTGTGCGTTGACCAGGGGCAGGGGGGTTACTGAGGCCCGACCAAATGACTAAGCAGCGGCCTGTGTGGGGTGACCAGACTCATAGGAAGGGGCGGGTGGTGGCAAGCAGGCTGGTGGGGGGAGGCAGTGAGGGGCGAGCAGGCTGGTGGGAGGGGGGCAATTAGAGGTGATCAGGTTGAAAAGAAGTGACTAGGCTAGCAAAGGGGGCAGTCAGGGGTGATCTGGCAGGCAGACAGGTAAGCAGTTAGGAGCCAGTGGTCCCAGATTGTAAGAGAGATGTCCAAATTTCTGCCAGGGGATTAGGCCTAAACCAGCATTTGGACATCCCCCGAGGGGTCCCAGATTGGAGAGGGCGCGGGATGGGCTGAAGGGACCCCTCTGCACAAATTTTGTTCACTGAGCCTCCAATTTATTTATTTAAAAAAACAAACAAAAACAAAGTTAAGTCATTTCAAAGTATGTACATAGGTATGTGCTTCATGCTTTTTAGTAATTACTATATTTACCACAAATAAAGGTCAGAAATTGTTATATCTCTTTTAAATTCTTTTTACTGTTTAACTTCATCACTGCAGTGTATGTGCTCCATGTGAGTGACATAGCTACTTATGTAAGTGGATTCAGATTCACGGCAAAAATCGAGTTGCCTGGCGCTATAGGACTGGATCTCCAACGTAACCTGAGAACCTGCTGCATTGCCTTCAGGAACAACCACAAGACTAGGCACCTAAGAAGTATGTGACAAAACTTGCTCATGAACAGGTTTCCTTTGTTTTGGGGGTTAGGCAGCAGGCATCATGCGTGCTGTCTACCACATAGGACATACTCAATATGTCTCTGCTGAACAAATAGTTTCTATTTTGTGTCACTAGGCTCTACTTTTGCAGCCCAGAGAATTTGCTATGTGGCCAGAGAAAGTTCAACTATGTATGCTAAGGGGAACAAGACAATCGCTGGAGCTCTAGAACCCCCGCAAGGGTCTCGCTGTCAGGCAGGGACCATCAGCAATGCAAGGAGGCACCAGCTCAGTAGCAGATGCATGTAGAGCTTCAAGAAAAGCTACACAGAGAAGCGAGGGTTTGCTAAGGCAGCTGACATTCAGGGCTCAGAGCTGCAGAGCAGCGCTCAGCAAACTTGTGCTGTGGGCCCACTGCAGCTCACCACCTTTTTTTTTGTTTTTGTTAATCTGACACAAGGATATTTTTTTCACTGATTTTTAGAGAGAATGGAAGGAGTTAAGGCAGGGGCAGAGAGAAAGAGAGAAACACCAATGTGAGAGAAACACAAAGATTGGATGCCTCATGCACATTCCCTGACCACGACAGGTGGAACAAGCCTGCAACTGAGGTACGTGCCCTAGACTCGATTCCAACTTGAGACCCTTCAGTCCACGGGCTGATGCTCTAAACACTGGGCCAAGCCGGCTAGGATGTGCCCTCATTTTTGTATGACCTGGGAGCTAATAAGTCTTCACATTTTAAATTATCAAAACAATTTTTTAAATAATGGCATTAAAAACAATTCTAGAGAATTCAAAGGACAAGGTCCGTAAGTCAAGTGTCATTGGACCACAGCCTTGCCTGTTTATTGACAGATGGCCTAGGACCCCTCCTGCCCAGCAGTAGCATAGAGTCACTGCAACAGAGACTGCATGGCTTAAGCCTCCATGTTGGCATTTCTGCCGCTCCCTGTACAGATAGAGAGAACAGCCTCCCAGGTCCGGGCGGGCTGTCATCATAGTCACTTTCTGGCTAATGGTTATGTCCCCATCCAGCAAGCTCTGCAGCTGGGTTGTGCCAGCCCCACCCCATCCCTCGCTGAGACTTTACTGTCCAAGTCTCCCCTCTGGTCCAGGTCTGTTTGAAGGTAGAGTGAGCAAAGAGAGAGCTCCAGGGACACACACAGAGTTGTAGCAGCCCAGGGTTGCTCTTCCAGTAACTACTCCAAGGTAACCATCCTCTGCTCTGGGGCACAGGGCCGCCCCTTAGCCTGAGGCTTGGCCACACCCCTCTTCTGGATGTCTCCTGGTGAAGAGGCCCTTTATGGGTGGTGAGTTCTCCTGGCAGCTGAGGGTATTCTGTCCTGGGGTGCTGGCATCATAGGGCGGGCAAGAGTGCTGTGTCCCTGCTGGGCATGAGGCCTTCACTGCCATAGCTCTTGGGGCTGTGGTGGAGCAGGCCGGGTCAGAGGAACCTGGTGTCAGGGCGAGGGAACACAGAGGGACACACATTAGTCTCTCACTCTCACTCACCTGCCTCCAGTGGGCTCATGGAACATGGGAGCCCTGCTGGGGAACCGAGAGCACACTTCGTCCAGGCTGGTGTTGGGGATGTTAAGGACATGCTGGATTTCTCTAGAAGTTCACAGTGGAGTTTAAAAACAAAATCAGGTGGGAAGAAAGTTCAGAGCTTCGGCTAAAGCTGAAGTTAGCAACAGCTCTGAGGCACCACACTCTTTAGTTCTTGGCACAAAGTAGACAGACATCTTCTGCACCAGTAACAAGCTTAAACACCATAAAGGAATCAAACTCACCCTTTGTCCTCTGACCACGATGGACCGGACCTCCTGGCCTGTCCCCATCCGGAAGCTGCAGGAACTCAGACTCAGACGATGGGTGGCTCACACAAGTGCCCAGAGCTGGTGAGTGATCAGAAGGGATCTGAACCCACATCCGTGAAAACTCCCAGGCCTGAACCTGAAATTCCATGATGTGCCCTGTGGAGGCAAACCCATCAAGCTTTGAAGAACTTGTTAATTGTCTTCTTTAAATCATACAGACAACACCAAGCTGGGAGCTGAGATCCAAGGGCACTGAAAAGTGCCCAGAAGGAAGGCGGACTTACCCTTCAGGCCGTGAGGTGAGTGGTCACTGGAAGCATCCCTGTGGCTCTCTAAGCTGCCTGGCCAGGACCCTGAGAGAAAAGGACCATCCTGAACCGAAAGGGTGGCTGATGCAGTCTAGCCCAGACTACGCAATCCATTCTGCAAATGAGGACAGAACAAAATGATTCTGCCACAGCTCAGGGAGCACCCTCAGAAGGACAGACCCGGGTTCTGGAGACACCCCAGAGGGGTTCCACCTCCCCTGAGTGCGAAGCCCCATGCACAGTGTGGATGGGCTGTTGGGGATAACAGCCTGTGCTTCTGTGTCTGTGAGGTCTGGGGCTGGGTTTCAAACAATGTTAACAAAGAAAATTTCATGCAGAACTATGGTGTAGACCAAACAGGGCGACTCTGGGAAAGCAAACGGTTGGAGGGATGAGGAGCCCACCCTTTCTCCGAATGGAGCTTTCTAGAACACGTGGAAACACCCTTTCTTAACCAGGACAATGGCACCTGGTGAAGGTGGGATCCAGCATAGGGCAGAGTGTGGGCCTCCAACTTTGCACAATAAAGCCTGTGCCAGGTCCAGGGGCTGCTTTACCTCAGGGTCCCACAGGGCAGGTGCTGGGGACTCATGGGGAAACAACATGACAGTTTTCCATGGTTGATTGCTGTCCTTCAGCTCCTTCTCTTTTTGGTCTCAAATTGACAGCTGCTCCAAAGGGGAAAGAAATGGACAGTAATGGTGACCAGTGTGTGGTAGTCGCTATCCTGGCTATGGTGTGTGCCTGTCTGAGAATGTCTGGAGAGGCCTTCACTGCCTCCCTGGGATCAAAGGGGAGTGACTGCTACAGGGAGGGAGCACCACCAGGCCAGGGCAGGCAGTCCCTTAAAAACCGCCCACCTGGTCCTCGCCCACAGCACACACAATACATAGCCCTAGCCCTAACCCTAGCCCTAGCCCTAGCCTTAGCCTTAAACCTAGCCCTAGCACGAACCCTAACCCTAACCCTAATCATACCCATAACCAAGCTCTAACCCTAATCATAGCCCTAGCCCCAACCCTAAGCCTAATCCTAAACCTAGCCCAAACCCTAGCCCTAACCCTAGCCCTAGCCCTGCTCTAGCCCTAACTATGCCCTAGCCCTAACCCTAGTCTTAATCCTAACCCTAGCCCTACCCCAAACCCTAACCCTTACCCTAACCCTAACCCTAACCCTACACCTAACCCTAATAGTAACCCTAAACCGTGCCCTAACCATAACCCTAACCCTAGCCCTAACCCAACCCTAACCCTAACCCTAATCCTAGCCTAGCCCTAGCCCTAGCCCAAACCCAACCCCTAAGCCTAGCCCTAACCCTAACCCTAACCCTAGCCCTAAACCTAGCCCTAGCCCTAACACTAGCCCTAGCCCAAACCCAACTCTAACCCTAGCCGGAGCCCAAATCCTAGCCCTAGGCATAACCCTAACCCTAACCATAACCATAACCATAACCCTAGCCATAAACCTAGACCTAACACTAACCCTAACCCCAACCCTAAACCTAACCCTAATACTAACCCTAAACCGAGCCCTAACCATAACCCTAACCCTAGCCCAAACCCAAGCCCTAACCCTAGCCCTACCCTAACCCTAACCCTAACCCTAGCCATAAACCTAGCCCTAACACTAACCCTAACCCTAACCTAAACCCTAACCCTCAACCTAACCACAGCCCTAGACCTAGCCATAAACCTAGCACTAACCCTAACCCTAACCCCAACCCTAACCCTAACCCTAGCCCTAACCCTAAACCTAGCCCTAGCCCTAAACCTAGTCCTAACCCTAAACCTAACCCTAACCCTAGCCCTAACACTAGACCTATCCCTAAACCTAGGCCTAGCCCTAACCCTAGCACTAACCCTAAACCTAGACTTAGGCCTAGCCCTAGCCCTAATCCTAACACTAACCATAACCCTAACACTAACACTAACCTATAACTCTAACCCTAAACCAAAACTTCACGCTAGCCCTAGCCCTAGCCCTAGCGATTGCCCTAGCCATAACCCTAACATAAGCTCTAACCCTAAACCTTACTCTAACCCTAGCCTTAGCCCTAACCCTAACCCTAACCCTAACCATATCCGTAGCCCTAATGCTAGCCCTAGCCCTACACTAGCCCTAGCCCTAACCATAACCCTAACCCGAACACTAGCCCTAAACCTAGCCCTACCACTAAACCTAACCCTAACCCAAACCCTAACCTTAAAACTAACCCCAACCCCAACCCCAACCATAACCCTAACCATAACCCTAGCCCTAGCCCTAAACCTAGCCATAACCCTTACTCTAACCCTAGCCCTAACACTAGACATAGCCCTAAACCTAGCCCTAGCCCTAACTCTGGCACTAACCCTAACTCTAGCCTTAACACTAGCCCTAAACCTAATCCTAACACTAACCCTAACCCTAACCCTAACCCTAACCTCTCAACCTAACACTAAACCAAAACTTCATGCTAGCCCTAGCCCTTCCCTAGCCATAACACTAACCTAAGCCCTAACCCTAAACCTTACCCTAACCCTAGCCCTAGGCCTAACATAGCCCGAACCCGAGCCTTAGACCTAACCCTAACCCTAAAACTAACAATAGCCCTAACCCTAACCCTAACCCTAACCCTAACCCAAGCCCTAAAACTAGCCCTAGACCTAACCCTAGCCCTAGCCCTAGCCCTAAACCTAGCCCTAACCCTAATCCTAACCCTAACCCTAGCCATAGCCCTCTCCCTCACCCTAACCCTAGCCTTAGCACTAGCCCTAGCCCTAGCCCTAACCCTAACCCTAGCCCAAGCCCTAACCCTAACCCTAACCCTAAACCTAGCCTTAAACCTAGACCTAGCACTAACCCTAACCCTAACCCTAACCCTAACCCTAAACCTAACCCCAACCACAACCACAACCCTAACCCTAACACTAACACTAACCCTAACCATAGCCCTTAGCCCTAGCCCTAAACCTAGCCCTAACCATAACACTAACCCTAGCCCTAACACTAGCCCTAGCCCTAAACCTATCCTTAACCATAGTCCTAGCCCTAATCCTAACCCTAACTCTAACCCTAATCCTAGCCCTAAACCTAGCCATAGCCCTCACCCTAACCCTAACCCTAAAACTAGCACTAGCCCTAGCCCTAGCCTTAACCCTAACCCTAACCCTAGCCCTAGTCATAACGCTAGCCATAGGCCTAACCCTAACACTAGGCCTAGCCCAAACCTAGCCCTAGCCCTAACCTTAGAACTAATCCTAACCCTAGCCTTATTCCAAGCTCTATCCCTAGCCTGAGCTTTAGCCCTAGCCCTAGCCCTAACCCTAACCCTAGCCCTAGCCCAAACCCTAGCCCTAGCCCTAGCCCTAAACCTAGCCCTAGCCCTAAACCTAACCCTAATTCTAACCCCAACCTGAACCCTAACCCTAACCCTAACCATAGCCCTAGCCATAGACCTAGCCCTTGCCCTAACCCTAACTCTAGCACTGGCCATAACCCTAGCCCTATCCCTAGCCCTAAATCTAGTCCTAGCCCAAACCCTAACCCTAAACCTAATCCTAATCCTAACACTAACACTAGCCCTAACACTAGCCCTAGCCCTAAACCTAGCCCTAGCCCTAACCTCAGCACTAACCCTAACACTAGCCATAACTCTAACACTAACCCTAACCCTAAGCCTAATCCTAAGCCTAACCCTAACCCTATCCCTAACTCTAACCCTAACACTGAACCTAACCTCTATCCCAAACCCTAACACTAACATTAACGCTAACCCTGACCTTAGCCCTAGGCCTGTACCTAGCCATAACCCTAACCCTAAACCTCACCCTAACCCTAGTCCTAGCCCTTGCCCCAGCCCTAACCTAGCCCTTGCCCTAAACCTAGACCTAACCCGAGCCCTACCCATAATCGTAACCCTAACCCTAAACCTAGCCCTAACACTAACCCTAACCCTAAACCTAGCCCTAACACTAACCCTAGCCCTAGCCTTAGCCATACCCCTACCCTAACCCTAACCCTAACACTAGCCCTAACTCTAACACTAGCCCTAAACCTAGCCCTAGCACTAACCCTAACCCTAACCCTAACCCTAACCCTAAACATAGCCCTAGCCCTAGCCCTAAACCTAGCATTAACTCTAACCCTAAACCTAAACCTCACCCTAACCATAGCCCTAGCCCTAGCCCTAACACTAGCACTAACCCTAACCCTAGCCTTAATCCTAGCCCTAGCCCAAATCCTAACCCTAACCCTAACCCTAACCATAGCCCTAAACCTAGCCATAGCCCTAACCCTAACCCTCCTCTAACCCTAACCCTAAACCTAAACCTAGCCCCAGCACCAGCCCTAACCCTAGCCCTAGGCCTCACACTAAACCTAGCCCTAACCCTATACCTAGCCCTAGCCCTAGGCTTAGCCACAAAACTATTCCTAGCCCTAACCCTAGAACTAACCCTAAACCTTGCCTTAACCCTAGCCCTAGCCATAACCATAGCCCTAGCCCTATCCCTAGCCCTAACATTAGCCCTAGCCCTGGACCTAACCCTAACTGTAGCCCTAGCCCTAACCCTATCTGGAACCCAAACACTAGCCATAGCCTTAAACCTAGTCCTAGGCCGTACCCGAACCCTAGTCCTAACCCTAACCCTAACCCAAAACCTAACCTTAACTTTAACCCCAACCCTAACCCTAACCCTAAACTTAGCCCTAGCCCTAGAACTAGCCCTTGCCCTAACCCTAACTCTAGCCCTAGCCCTAACCATAGACCTAGCCCTAGTACTAAACCTAGTCCAAGCCCTAACCCAAACTTTAAGCCTAACTCTAATACTAACCCTAACACTAGCCCTAACACTAGCCCTACCCCTAGCCCTAACCCCAGCACTAACCCTAACACTAGCCATAGCTCTAACCCTAACACAAATCCTTCCCCTAGATTTAACCCTAACCCTAACCCTAAAACTTACCCTAATCTCTAACCCTAACCCTAAACCTAAACTTGGCTCTAGCCCTAGCCCTAGCCCTACAACTAGCCCTAGCCCTAACCCTAGCCATAGCCCTTGCCCTAGCCCTAACCCTAACCCTAACCCTAAACCTAACCCTAAACCTAACACTAACACTAACCCCAGCCCTAGCCTTAGACATACCCATAATCCTAACCCTAACCCAAACACTAGCCCTAACTCTAGCCCTAACCCTAACCCTAGCCCTAGCCCTAAACCTAACCCTAACACAAACCCTTCCCCTAGATCTAACCCTAAACATAACACTATCCCTAACCCTAACACTTACCCTAATCTCTAACCCTAACCCTAAACCTAAACTTGATGCTAGCCCTAGCCCTAGGCCTACACCTAGCCCTAGCCCTAACCCTAGCCGTAGCCCTTGCCCTAGACCTAACCCTAACCCTAACCCTAAATCTAACCCTAACCCTAGCCCTAAACCTAGCCCTAGCCCTCACACAAGCCCTAGCCATAACCCTAACTGTAACCCTAACCTTAGGCTTAACCCTTGCCCTAGCCCTAATCCTAACACTAAACCTAACCCGAACCCTAGCCCTAAACCTAGCCATAACCCTAACCCCAACCCCAACCCTAACCCTAACCCTAACCATAACCCTAACCCTAGCCCTAGCCCTAACCCTAACCGTAATCCTAATCCTATCTGAAGCCCTAATCCGAACCCTAGCCCTAACCCTAAACCTAACCCTTTCCCTAACCCAGCCGTAAACCTAGCCCTAGCCCTAAACCTAAACCAAAACCTAACCCTAACCCCAACCCTAACCCTAACCCTAACCCTAACCCTAGCCCTAGACCTAGCCCTTACCCTAACCCTAACTCTAGCCCTGGGCATAACCCTAGCCCTATCCCTAGCCCTAAATCTAGTTCTAGCCCTAACCCTAACCCTAAGCCTAATCCTAATCCTAACCCTAAAACTAGCCCTAACACTAGCCCTAGCCCTAAACCTAGCCCTAGCCCTAACCCTAGCACTAACCCTAACACTAGCCATAACTCTAACACTAACCCTAACCCTAAGCCTAACCCTAAGCCTAACCCTAATCCTAACCCTAACACTGAAACTAACCTCTATCCTAAACCCTAACACTAACATTAACGCTAGCCCTGGCCCTAGCCCTAGGCCTGTACCTAGCCATAACCCTAACCCTAAACTTCACCCTAACCCTAGTCCTAGCCCTTACCCCAGCCCTAACCCAGCCCTAGCCCTAACCCTAGACCTAACCCTAGCCCTACCTGTAATCGTAACCCTAACCCTAAACCTAGCCCTAACACTAACCCTAACCCTAACCCTAACCCTAACACTAGCCCTAACTCTAGCCGTAGCCCTAACCCTAGCCCTAGCCTTAACCCTAACCCTAACACAAACCCTTCCCCTAGATCTAACCCTAACCCTAATCCTAACGCTAACCCTTACCGTAATCTCTAACCCTAACCCTAAACCTAAACTTGACAATATCCCTTGCCCTAGCCCTAGCCCTAGACCTAGCGCTTACCATAGCCCTAGCCTTTGCCATAACCCTAACCCTAACCCTAACCCTAACCCTAACCCTAACCCTAACCCTAACCCAGGCCGTAAACCTAGCCCTAGACCTAACACTAGCCCTAGCCCTATCCCTAACTCTAATCCTAGCGGGATCCCAAATCCTAGCCCTAGCCATAACCTGAACCCTAACCCTAACCCTAGCCCTAACACTGAACCTAACCTCTATCCCAAACCCTAACACTAACATTAAGGCTAGCCCTGGCCCTAGCCCTAGGCCTGTACCTAGCCCTAACCCTAACCCTAAACCTCACCCTAACCCTAGTCCTAGCACTTGCCCCAGCCCTAACCCAGCCCTAGCCCTAAACCTAGACCTAACCTAGCCCTACCCCTAATCATAACCAAAACCCTAAACCTACCCCTAACACTAACCCTAACCCTAAACCTAGCCCTAACACTAACCCTAGCCCTAGCCGTAGCCATACCCCTAATCCTAACCTTAACCCTAACACTAGCCCTAACTCTAGCCCTAGCCCTAACCCTAACCCTAACACAAACCCTTCCCCTAGATCTAACCCTAACGCTAATCCTAACGCTAACCTTACCCTAATCTCTAACCCTAACCCTAAACCTAAACGTAACGATATCCCTAGCCATAGCCGTAGACCTAGACCTAGCGCTAACCATAGCCCTAGCCTTTGCCATAGCCCTAACCCTAACCCTAAGCCTAACCCTAACTCAGGCCCTAAACCTAGCCCTAGACCTAACACTAGCCCTAGCCCTAACCCTAACTCTAACCCTAGCCAGAGCCCAAATCCTAGCCCTAGCCATAACCCGAACCCTAATCCTTACCCTAGCCCTAACACTGAACCTAACCTCTATCCCAAACCCTAACACTAACATTAACGCTAGCCCTGGCCCTAGCCCTAGGCCTGTACCTAGACCTAACCCTAAAGCTAAACCTCACCCTAAACCTAGTCCTAGCCCTTGCCCCAGCCCTAACCCTGCCCTAGCCTGAACCCTAGACCTAACCTAGCCCTACCCCTAATCATAACCCAAACCCTAAACCTACCCCTAACACTAACCCTAACCCTAAACCTAGCCCTAACACTAACCCTAGCCCTAGCCGTAGCCATACCCCTAACCCTAACCCTAACCCTAACTCTAGCCCTAGCCCTAACCCTAGCCCTAACCCTAACCCTAAACCTAGCCCCTGCCCTACCAGATGCCCTAGTCGTAACCCTAACCCTAACCCTAACCTTATCCCTAGTCCTAGCCCTAAACCTAAACCTATTACTAAACCTAGTCCTAGCACTAAACCTAACTCTAGCCCTAGCCCTAACCCTAACCCTAGCCCAAATCTTGGGCCAAGCCCTAACCCTAGCCCTAGCCCTAGCCCTAGCCCTAACCCTAGCCCTAACCATAGCACTAGCCCTAAACCTAGCACTAACCCTAACCCTAGCCTTAACCCTAGCCCGAGCCCTAATCCTAACCTTAACCCGAACCCTAACCCTAGCCTTAAACCTAGCCATAGCCCTAACCCTAACCATAACCCTAACCCAAAACCTAACCCTAGCCATAGCCCTAGCCCTAACCCTAACACTAGCCCTAGCCCTAATCCTAGCCCTAGGCCTAACACAAAACCTAGCCGTAACTCTATACCTAGCCCTAGCCCTAGGCTTAGCCACAAACCAAGACCAGGCCCTAACCATAACCCTAACCCTAACCCTAGCCCTAGCCCTAGCTCTAGCCCTAACAATAGCCCTAGCCCTAGCCCCAGCCCTAGACGTAACCCTAGCCCTAACCTTAACCCTAGTCCTAACCCTAACCGTAGCCCCAACCCTAGCCCTAACCCTAACCCTAGCCCTAGCCCTAACCCTAACTGGAACCCAAACACTAGCCCGCCCTTAACCCAGCCCTAGCCCTAACACTAGCCCTAGCCCTAACCCTAACCCTAACCCTAACCCTAATCCTAGCCCTAAACCTAGCCCTAGCACTAACCATAACCCTAACCAAAACCCAAACCCTAACACTAACCCCAACCCTAAACCTAACCCTAACCATAACCCTAACCCTAACCCTAGCCATAAACATAGCTCTAGCCAAAACCGTAACCCTAACACAAAACCTAAGCCTAACTCTAACCCCAACCCTAACCCTAACCCTAGCCCTAGCCCTAGACCTAGCCCTTGCCCTAACCCTAACTCTAGACCTAGCCCTAACCCTAACCCTAAGCCTAACCCTAATCCTAACCCTAACACTAGCCCTAACACTACCCCTAGCCCTAAACCTAGCCCTGGCCCTAACCATAGCATTAACCCTAACACTAGCCATAGCTCTAACCCTAAGCCGAAGCCTAAGCCTAAGCCTAAGCCTAAGCCTAAGCCTAAGCCTAAGCCTAACCCTAACCTTAACCCTAACCCTAACCCTAACCCTAACACTAAACCTAACCTCTATCCCAAACCCTAACACTAACCTTAATGATAACCCTGGCCCTAGCCCTAGGCCTGTACCTAGCCCTAACCCTAACCCTAAACCTCACCCTAACCCTAGTCCTAGTCCTTGCACCAGTCCTAACCCTAGACCTAAACCTACCCCTACCCCTAATCATAACCCAAACCCTAAACCTAGCGTAACACTAACCCTAACCCTAACCCTAGCCCTAACACGAACCCTAGCCCTAGCCTTAGCCATATCCCTAACCCTAACCCTAACCCTAATACTAGCCCTAACTCTAGCCCTAGCCCTAACCCTAGCCCTAACCCTAACCGTAACCCTAACACAAACCTTTCACCTAGATCTAACCCTAACCCTAATCCTAACACTAAATCTTACCTAAT